>WBNQ01072489.1:0-16954 GCA_013401375.1 Spizella passerina
ATATTTCAGTATATTCAATACACTGAAATGCTTTTGTCTTCCCATTTTCCTATATCTCTAAAACTTCTTATCTTTTCCCACAGAGAATCCCGAGCACAGCTGGCTTGGCTGTGCTAGCACCAGACATTATTTGAGTTTGCCCAACGTGCTTCAGCTAAGCCTCCTGTCCCTTAAATTCATGGCAATGATTTTGTTTCTCTGAATCTTCAGGGGCCTTTCCCCAAACTTCCCATACTTTGTTTGCAGTGCTACCCTACCACAAATTTTAGCGCTGTGAGAGCCCAGGAGATGGAATTATCCCCAGGCTGTGTGCAGTGGCTGAGTGAGCTCACAGGAAAATCCAACCTTTTGCCAGCCTAATAACCCTCTGTGTTCCCCTGATTAAATCCTTTCTGGAAAGGTTTTGAGGTAGTGCAACCTTATGGTGATCTCTGCTTGGAGCTGTGGCAAAATGGTACACAGAGATGGATACCACTCTGTCATGAGACAGCAAATACACTTGAGTGGTATTAGCTGCTGTTAAAGGTTTAGAATCCTCAGGGTTGAAGTTTTAGGTTCAGTTGGGAGCCCAAGCAAAAGTGATGATCACCTTGCTGCATGCATGGTGGTTCCTTGTACTACTAATGTGATGAACATTTTGTCACATCTACCTGGATTTGGAAATGTTACTGGACACAGCAGCTTCACAGCCCTGTCACCTCGTGTGTTGTCTGCCTTTAACAGCACTGCAGATATTTTTGACTCTGAGTTCATGCAGAGTTTTATACCAGAGCCTTGTAAATCCTTGGTATGTCGTACCCGATGTAATCCAATATTAAAATAAAATAAAATCATATGAATAAGGGATTTTGGACTGTGTGTCTGCTTAATGGAAGCCAGACATTCCTAATTTGTCTGCCACAGCACTGGGCAGTGGTGAGAGGTTAGTGTCCTCAATTTTCCTTGTTCCAGCTTTCCTAAAGCCTCTGCTTTTTCCATGCACATGCTGCTCATAAAACATACATGTAAAGAGGGTAAAGGTCAGCACAGCATCCACAAGCTTTTACACCCCATTTCATACATATTCACAGTACACAAGTGTAAAGTGTGAATTTACTCTACTCAAAAATACTTTATCTGGTCACAATTCATGAAGCCAGGAAGATTCTTCAATATAGAAATATGTGAAAAATACATCTGTATTGTCTGGAGAATCTCACGTTTTGCAGCTAAAAATCACTTCCATCTTTACCTAGCACTTGGGAAATGATATCAAATATGTGTTATCTACTTCTTTTGCCAGGGTTTGAGACAGTTACTTTAACTCTTAAGGGAGACTGATCTGCTCCTTAACAGCTAGACATCAGTCAGAGGGTGTTTCCTTATTGTCCTTGCTCAGAAATAAATCCTATTTTTCATTTGACAGCAGGATAAAGCAGCAGGACCTTGGAGTTGCAGAAAATATTTTAATCATATAAATAACAAGGTAAATCCTGTGGTACTTATAAAATCCCTACAAAGTTTTTGTTTAGCATTTTTGCCCAAATGAAAGATTTGCCTTGATGAAGGTGAAGAATACATCCTTTCTCTCCACAGGGGTAACAAAAATATAGCAATTGAGGTACAGACAAGCAACTCCCCTGTCTCAGAAAAGCCCTGCAGATGGAGCGTCTGCTTGTGGAAACAAGAAGCCTGCAGCGTGTACTAAAGGAACAAAATCTGTAATCCTTACTCATTCAATTTGCATTTTTTCTGGCAAAGGATGGACGTGCACTAATGACTAATAAAGAATTACAGTACTTGGGGAGAAAAAAAAAATTACCTGCAGCTGTGCTCTTGAAAGGCTGGCTGGATGGAATTCCTCCCAGAGAAATGGTGAGGACGTCGAGGCCACCGAAGTCCTGGGTGGCGTGGAGGATGTCCCTGCTGTGGGTCCTGTCCACCGACAGGGTGGTGGCAGAGCCGTTCTTCTCCAGGAGCACTGAGTGCCACTGGCCATCTGCAGCATACACCTCAGGGATGTTCCTCTCCACCTTGCCAGCAACTCCAGCATCAGATATGTAGTGCACCTTCCCACCTTTGATCTGCTCAGAAGAACACATGACACGTGATTTTAAAATGGTGTCGCTTAACGCCTACACACATAACCACTCTGATGTATACTCACAGCTACACACGTGGCTTTGGTGTAATAGAAAGCTGGGGTGGGTATATTTTTCCCCAAATAATTGCTATGTACTAAAAAGGCATTAATTATTTCCCATGAAAAATTTGGCCAGAATTAAATACATCACATTGTAGAAACTTCGGCAGAAAATGTGCATCTTAGAGCTGCCACCCATTCAACCCCTGGCTAATCCTACTGAGCAGCCAGCTATAGGTCATGCACACGACACACATTTTAACCAGAGAAAGAATATTTCTTTCTCCTTCTTCAAGGCAAGTGTGGAAAATGCTTAGCAGAGTGAACAGATGTTGTCCTCGCCCAAGAAAATTGCATCCAGTTTTTATTACGACACAGTAGGAATGCAAAAGGCATGGCAGGGCTTGAGCAAGAGCCCCATTTCATATCTGCTTTTTCTGCTAATTGGTATTTTGCAGGAAACTTTTGTGGTATTTCAGAAAACTTTCTGAAGAGCTGCAAAGCGCGTGATTTTGTGAGAATTTTCAAGTAGTGCTTTCTTGAGCAAACCGCTTTAAAACTTGTGAACAGCCAGGGAAAAAAGGAATAATATTATGGCTTTTTCTCTTAATAATGACGCTTCACAATTCTACCGAATCATGAGATGTGGGATTTCAAACCTCTTACCATGATCCCAAAATGAGATCAGTGCAAATTCTGCACTTAAGATGCAGGAGCTTAAAAAGAATCCCCAACATCCAGCCCTGCCAGTTTCTCAGATTTTGCATAAATTTGGGTACGCTGGCTGACCTCCTAAGGGCGTACAGAACTGCACAGACTCACGGAAGATGGCTCTGGGACTTGCTGCAAGTTTCCCTTGGTGCTCTGTATTTTTGGTCAGATATTCCTGCGTGCTTGGTCACAGACATTACATGGAACAGCTCCTCTCTGTCCCAGCTCGGTCAGTCCGAGATCCGCACCCCGAGCGTGCGGGACGTGCGCAGGCAGAGTCCAGGAAAGGTCACAGCCCCAGGTTTGCTGGAAGCTCTCAAAGCCTTGCTTCCTTTGTTCCAGGAAAAATAAGGTTCACCTGGGAAGAACTGTGAGGTGACACACTGGCTACAAGAATGCTGCTCTCCTTTCCAGAAACTGTTAAATGTTCTGGATTTGCTTCTCCGGTGATGCAAGCTGAGGACTTTGTTCAGACACTCCAGCTTTAATAAGGCTCTAAGACCACGCTCATGTCTTGGCAGCTGCCTGAACGAATGCATCTAGCACGTTTTCCATTTGGATGGAGGACACAAGAATGGTTAATATGTGCATCCACTTCATTTTCCAAGGCAGTAATTTAGACTATTTGAAAATGTATTGTTTGATAAGGCTCACCTCGCAGAAAAGTGGCTTTTGTTACTGATAAAACACAAGTGGCATGTGTCTAAACTATCACACAGCCCAAGGAAAACCCCACTGTTACAAATGCACATTGTTAAAACATATTAAACACCATTTCTCACAATAACTTATAAAAAGCTTGACTGAGCTGAATGTATACATATATTTATGTCTGCAACCTGTATTGGCTTGTTATGTCTTATTCTGTCTTTTATGCCCTATAAAAACACTGCCTTGTATTTTAGTTTTTATGCAAAGAGAAAGGGATACACCATGCCAGAGAAAGGGATACACCATGCCAGACAATACTCCCCAAACTTAAGGGGAGACTGAGCACAGAAGTAAAATTTTTAATTTCACCTGAGAAAAGACCTGTAGAATTATTTACCTGTCAGCAACTGATATTTTCCATTATAATTCATGATTCTTTAACCCTATTTCTATGTCTTTAAAATTGCATGTGACTAATGCTAAAAGACTCATAAATAACATACTAGGGGCATTTGGAAAAGAAAATTTCCAGAGACAAGACTGGTCCATGACTGCTTCAACCAGGAAAAGATACGGAATGGTGCCTTGAAGCAGAACATGTTTCCAAATTTGAAACAAAGGCTGAAGTTGACAGCATTGAGTAACACAAATTTCTGGGTTTGATTTAAATGGGTGAGCAACTGACAAGTAGAATGTAATGAAAAGAATGAACCACTAAAGCAAGCATATTCCTAACTACAGGGCTGATTCTACTTTATTAGAATTCCAAGTCTCATTTGCTGAACAAATTGGGTTTTGTCTTAAAACTAGCTCTTGAATGGGAGGTCATTTAAAAGGGTTATGTTCTGATTAGTTCCTATAACATGATTTGTGCATAGAACCATGGAATGGTTTGCATTGGAAGTGACCTTAAAGATCATCCAGTACCAATCCCTCTGCCATGGGCAGGACACTTTTCTCTATCCCAGGTTGCTCAGAGACCCATCCAACCTGGTCTTGAGCACTTCTAGGGATGGGGTAGCCCATCAACTTCTTTGGGCAACCCATGCCAGTGCCCAACCACCCCTCAACAGGAGTATTTTAGCTGGAATAGGTAGAATGTAATCCACATCCTCTACCCATACACTTCAGAGATTGTAGAGCTCCATTTATGCTAATTTAATCTGACTGCAGATGAGATTTCTAGATACAGCAGGACAAGACAGGCAATTTCACCTTTACCCCGCTCTATTTATCCCATTACCTCTAACTGAATTACTTGTAGGAAAATAAGCTGTGACAAAGAGTTCTAGTAATGAGGAATGCCCCACCCTCTTTGTTGTAGTGGATTTTGGAGGAAGCATTTCCCATCTGAATTTGACAATTATTTAATGTAATCTGGAAACACTTGCATCTTTCCTAGACTGAGGATCCCTTTAAATGATAAAGTCCCCTCCCGGGTTCTTAGCAGGGAGTTTGCATCCATCATTTAGAGAACCAACTGCTCACAATCTCAGTGGGTCTGATTTATTACCATTTCTGTAGTTTTACCCCAATCCCAGCCACACCAAAACCAATTAGCTACAAGAGGAAAAATGTGAAGGCTTGGAAGTAGCCACAGGACTCTCAGCTTTTCCCTAGCATGGTTTAATATTAAAAACACATGGCAGGTTTTCTCTGAATGCTAATACTTTGGATAACAAGCATATTAAACGACACAAAAATCAAGTTATAAAATTGTCTTGTTCTGAAGACTGACAAGAATTGTCAAGACACGTCCCTAAAGCCCAACTTCTGCACCAGGAGTGGATGGAGATGACATGGAGACCTTTGCTGGGTTGGCTTCATTGGCATCTCAGGCTACCACTGAGGGGAATACTCATGGTGACACCTACTCTGGGAATGAGGAGCAGTGCAGAGCCCATACTGCACTAGCTACAGTTAAATTACTGCAGTTTTACTAACTAGCATCACCTGAGAACTGCCTGGCAACCAGCACGGCTCTCCTTCCTCAAACTTCAGCATCTGGTCCTAGGCAAACCTCTGCTCTCTTCTCCTGCACAGCTGGGGCTGGGACTTGACACCCTCTGCTTGCTTGTATAACTTCACCAATATTAACAATAACAAGAGTGTTTGCATAAACACAGCACCAGTGCTTTAGCCAGGAAAGGCAACTCTCTCTCTCTCTCTTTTTTTAATAAAGCTTGGAGAACTCACCTAGCAAATTCTGCTAGGGGGGAAAAAACGTTTTTTCTCTCCAGAAGTCAAAAATAATGAGATCTTATCTGCTAATGTGAGCTAGGCAGAAACTTCCTATGAAATGATGTGGTAAAAGCATATGCCAGGGAAGTAGTGCAGACTTGCTTCTTAAATGCAGCCGGTGTGTCAGGAAAGCTTCGTAACTCTGACCAGGCAGGTGGAGGATATCCACGGGACTGAAGCTTAGAAAGTGTGAATTTCTGTATGAATTTCTCTAAAAGTCAGGGAAGAAAAAGTTGGAAAGCCTTGCAGCAGTCAAGGAAACTTGGAGCTTACACCAACCCAATAAAGGGGCTTGCCAACATCACTGCTGTACTCATTTAGAGTTATGAGTAAATGGACTGAGTCACCGCCAGGAACCAAACCATCGCTTTCTCCTGAGAAAGGTAACTTCTGCAGCAATAAGCTCTTTGAGGAAAGAAAAAACAGCAAAAAAGCCCCAAAACAGTGTGGCATTTGAAGCATTAATTCAGCTATGTATGCCAAAATAATTTGATATTGACATTGGTCTGTGAGTAACCTCATGAATTTGAGTTATCCCTCACTTCCTAGTTTGATAAGCTTGAGCCATGTTGGTAGGAATTAATGAAAACTTTTTGGCAATCCTTTGCTAGCTTAAGGAGGGTCTGGGTTCAAGGCTCAAAAAATCAGAAGATAAAAGGCCAATAACAAAATGATTTGTTCTGTAAAGTGTAATGATGATAATAACCATGGCAATGAGCACCGTTCTTGTCGCCTTAAAACAGTCACTATTTGGAGTCTAGACAGAACTGATTAGATATAAAACCATCAAGATCTTCTGATACCTTGGCAAATAGGAAGGGAATTGTTGAGAAGATGAATGACACTGGAGCAGTGCCTAGTCTCAGCTAAAGACCTAATATTTCATAAAGGAAACACAAAGAGTAATGGAAAAACTCGATTTTGATCGCAGCACACGAGGCAGCCCAACCAAACCAAACCAAACCAAAATTTTGATCGTGGCACACGAGGCAGCCCAACCAAACCAAACCAAACCAAAATTTTGATCGTGGCACACGAGGCAGCCCAACCAAACCAAGCCATGCCTTAGGTGCAATCTCACCTTCAGGGTGGTGAAGTTGCTGCTCTCCTGGACGTGGAGCAGGACGCCGCTCTCGCTCCTCGTCATGAACTTCACCTCCAGGCGCTGCACGCCCGGCCGGCCGCGAGCCCCCAGCCTCAGCAGGTAATCCCGCTTCCTGTTGGGGCTCATGAGGTAGTCGAGCCGGCCCTTGCCTTCCAGGGACAGCGCTGTGTCAGCTGTGATATCTGCGACAAGCACAGGGAAGCGCTGAGCACACAGCTCCAGCCACTGAGCAGAGATCAAGGGCAGAGCGGGGCAAGCGCAGGGGGGAGCAGGAGTGAATGGCAACTGCAGCCCCTCTACTCTTTGGCTTGCACCAGAATGTGTGTTTGGGAGTGGGAGTGTGCGAGTAATTTACTGCTGCTATCAGTCAAGAGTAAATTAAAACTCGCTAGGGAACAAGTGAGGGAGTAGGGGAAAAAAATTTGGCTCTCAGAACTGTAATTCCTTCCCAGGGATGTTACTGTTTCCATTACTGCATCGGGGTTTCATGATATATTGAACTCTAAGCTCTTCAGGGCAGAGATAATGACTTTCTATTTGTTATGGCATTAAAAAAAAGTGAATAAAAAAGGCAGAGCATTGACTACCAAATGCTGTTAAAATTATGGCTAAATTCTTTTGTAAACTGATGCAATAAAAGTATATAAATCAGCTAAACAATAATGGGACATGTAAAAAAACAAAGCCCAGTCATTATACTACAACTACACGGGAATAAATCACTTTGCTCTCCTGAACAATCCCATATTGATTTACAGGGCTACTCCTATGAGAGTTAATCACCCCCGAGCGTAAGTGCCTTGTTTTCATTTACATTTACAATATTTTCTTGCATATAATCCACAGTCAATTTGATGAAAAGGACTTTAGTTTGGAGAAGCCATAAGCACATGAACTCACTGTTTACGTGAAGGGGTTTTTGCTTACCCTCTTACCTCCCCATAGCAGGCAAATCCCTCCCATGGGATCCCTTTATTTTAGTTACAGATTATATGTTATTGGGAAGCAGGACTTTAAATAAGTGCAAGTTACCTGAAATGTGATATACAGACCAGAAAACATTATGTATTCAGGTTGTTGCCATTTTTTGCTCACAAAGGGGCAACAGTCCATTGTGGACTTTTAAACTACTTAAGAGGCAACGTGCTGCTTGTTTTCGTTATTTTATAAAATTCATTATCACGTGGCCCTGAAACCCCTTAACAGCCTTTGGCTGAGCCACAGTCAGGTGTATGCTAAAGACATTTAGACATAAGGACATCCTCACATTTTTCACAGTGCCTTCCAGTCAGTCCATCCTTGCAGAGACACTGCTGCCACGACCACTGATCGACACAAGTGCCGCCGTGCTGGCAGGGGCTGGTTGTGCAAGCTCCTTCCAGCCTGGGACACCTGAAGGAAATCAGAAAAGCAGATGCTGAAAAAGGTGCACACAAATAAGTAGAGCAAATGTGCTGGGAATTGTCATCTGTTTAAATGGTGCTCCCTTTCTTCCCCTCAGAGATGCTGAAATGGCTCCTCTCCCCATCCCTGAAGTGTCCAAGGCCAGGTTGGATGGCTTGGAGCAACCTGGTCTAGCAGAAGCCCCATGGCAGGTTCCTTAGAACTGGATGACCTTAAAGGTCCCTTCCAATCCAAACCATTCTGTAATTCTAAGGATCTCTGTAGACAGCTCAAGTTTCTAAGCAGATCCCAATTTTCAGCATCGATTTATAGCAGTCTTACAAAAGAGGAAGAAATTCAGAGACAGCCAAACTCCTACTATCTGTGATGCAAGAGAGAAGAAACATTTTCAGGCATTTTTTTATGCTGCAGACTGCCAGGGTCTTTGTATTACAATGATCAGTGCAAACATGGGGGTCGAGAGAAGAAGTGTGAATGAGGAAACCTGGATGGAAGACTGACATTATTGCTACAACTGCGACTTCCAATACTGAGATGGAAAAAACAATAGAATGGGATAGTTCATCATTTCTGAAAGAGCACTCAGAGGATATGAGGGAAATTCTGTGATACTTGAGAGGCAAAGTGAGAGAGCAGACGTGGTGGATTAAGAGGAAATAAAAAGGAGTAGAGGGCTAGCAAACAGTATGAGTACAGTCAAAACCAGGTGGAATTTATAAAGAAATCCAAGAACATGGGCGACTCAATTTCAGCCCACAAAGCTACTTGAATAATCACTAACAATAGAAATGTAATGATGCTGCTTTTGTTTTTAAGACTCTGTAATCTTTAGTGAACCTTTAATCCAAATTCACTTCCTTCCTACTTTTTACAGTAGGTTCTACAGTCTTTTTTCCTAACAAGAAATATCTGTTGGTGTCTGAATGGAATAGCATTCATGATAGTTTCCTTTATTGCAAACGGGGTCCATTTGATCCCATATATAGCAGACGTACTGATCTAGGATTCCTTGGGCTGCCAAAGCCTGGCTGGGCTCCAGGGGCCGTCCATTGACTGCAAACTCCATTATGCAGCCCACAAAATCATGGCTTTCCACCTGTCCTCTCCTCTGAAGGATGGGCTCTATGGACCTGATGCCACCAACAGTAACTCGATTTGGTTGTACATCGAGAGTCCTGTGAAAGAGAAAAATGACTAATCAGTACCAGGCATCAGGATGGTGATGACAGCACAGGAACTGCAACCATCAGTTACAGCCTGTGGATAAAATTCCTCTTCCCAAATTGGGATTTCACATTTAGAAGGGGACACAGAGATTAACATCACTTGAACTAACAGTTCTGGTGGGCACGACTCTAAACTCACACTCAGTTTGCATGTCAGAATTTCTATTCACTTGACTGAGCAGTGTGCTTGAGATCACAACAAACAAGGTTTTTTACCCAACTATAATTGAGATTGTAGATGATACTTAAACAGCAGGAAGATGGACTCATTGTTTTACAAAGATGTAACACATCTGCTAGCAGGGAAACCCTGTGTGGCAGGAAACATTGTGATTATTTTAAGAAATTAGCCAAAGTGATTTGGATTAAAGTTACTGTTATCTCCAAAAATTTGAGCTCAAGACTACTGAGCTAGTTACAGTAAACACCAGAAATAAAGTTTGATTTCTTTACTGGACACTGTTTATGAACTCAAAACTGTAACAGAAAACACCTGAAAACAACGTTAAAGTAATTACTGTTAATATTTTTGTAATGGCAGCACTAATCAGGTGATTTTATTTCCTATGTCTTTATGAACAATGAGAGGTGCAGTTTAAATAAATACATGACCCCAACTCATCAGGCCATAGATGTTATCCTCATTTGTATCACAGTGCAAACTACTCATGGCCAGGCATTTCCTGACTGCCACTAGAGCCTGGGGACAGAGATGGTGTAGAGAACTGGGGATTTCTGAGCAAACTCCTTGTTATGATCCAGTTCCATGCAGAAATGTAGCCTGACCTACCAAGCAGCAACACACGCAGAAAATTTAATTTTCTTCCACAAAGATGGAAGAAAACGACCCTTGGGAGCCTTATCATTATTCCAACTTTCTCTGACTTTACATGGAGATTTCTTCTTAACTTATTTAAAAAAAAAATCCCACCCAAACCCCAAGCTAACCCCACAAAATGAAGCAATATTTACCAGTCAGTCGAAACAGCAACGTTGCTAACAGTGCAGTAGCCTGGCTCCTGGTCCTCAGAGCAGGAATCCACCGTCAGGGATGCTGCCTGCAAAAGGCACACACACAAATATGCTGAGTATTAAAGTAAGTATTAAAAGGCTTTAGTCCTCAACTACACAAATTATTTATGTTTAGGTGTATTATATCAAGGACTTGGCCAGAAAGGAGCATTTGTATGTCACGATGTCACTTGGGATTGCAGAGTGCTTCAGAGCCACTGCTCAGCTCCACACCCTGCCAGCACAGCATGGACATCACCAAGGTGTGGATACAGAGAGGGAGTCAACTTTCTCCTTCATACAGACATGGAGTTAAACAGCAATTTTTCACATTTGGGCAGGGTTTCTTTCAGATTTGTTTGCTTTACTTCTGGACACTGAAGTTATTTTGGCTCATACCATATCCTACTCCTGACATGGTTCAGATAATGTCAGCAAAAAGCTGCCCCTTCCAATCACAAAGGGAGTTCCTCCAGGGGCTTTACTATGATATTAAACATTTTGGAATTGATAAAAAGCATGTTACAAAAGCTGGCAGTACATACATTGAGGTTACCAGTTAAAAAAATGACCCTGGGATTTGAAACACTGAGATTACTAGTTAAAAATAATAACCAACCACTCAATAAAGCTCAAAAAGTAACCAAATGGACCTGCTTAAGGTAACCCCTTGACTAAGAGGTCATGAGGGATCTCAGCTTTGAAAATGGAGGAGCATCTGGACACCTAGAGTGGGACCAAGCTGATGTTGAGAGAAGTACCAGGCATTACCACTACTCACAGCAGTCTTGCTCTTTAATTATTTTTAATATTATACTATTACTATTTTTACCCCCAAGCCATCAAGTCCTAGACCACAATGTTGCCTCAGCCTGGTCTAGTGGAAGGTGTCTGTGCCCACGACAGGGGGTTGGAACCAGATGATCTTTAAGGTTCTTTGCAACCCAAACCATTCTGTGATTCTGAGACTACCCATCTAACTTATTCACACTAAAGTTACTCATGGCCCTTCTATTTGTAATCTATAAAAGTCTAACCAAAGCTGTCACTAAAATCATGAAACAACTCCTGCTGATTTGAAAAGGAGTTTTTATTTTATTCCTTATTTAGCAAAGAATTGTCCCCACAGTGATTTATTAATAACAGATGCGCTGAAAAAAAGAAACCCCAACCAACCCTGAAGGTTAGTTATTCCTTAAAACAAATTTTCAGAAAAATAAACATAATCTCCATGCTGTACATCTCCTCATGTTTCAGCTAGATGTGTGGTAGAGTTTTACAGCAAATTTAAATCAAATGCCACCTTTAAAAACGCCTGGGTTTATATTTTGATTTAGATTGCTCTATGGGAGCTGAGCAAGCAGCACTGGCTATCAGTACATCATTACTCTGTAGAGATTTTTTCTACTGCCTGCAAATAAGTTTGGTAACAACAGCCTGTTGAAATCCCCACAGATTGGCCATGCTAGCTCCAAATACATGCTGCAAGCTGACACACTGCATTGACCAAATAAATTCAGAGCTCTTAGCCCTAAATCATGCCCTACAGTATGATTAAATTGTTCAATCTGCTATTTTTAATGGAAGCTTATCTTGAATTTCTTTCCATACAAATGAGCAAAGTGCTTCTCCCAAGAAATGTCAGTCTGCAGTTCCAAAGCAGATTATAGCCTTGTGTAAATGAAACAATTCAGAGAAAGAATAATAAGCTGGCTGCTCTGTATGCCACCACATGCATACATATTTTTCCTTCAGAACATCAACAACAAAAACTGAAATGAGTTTTTTTGTTCTTAGCTCAATCAGCATAATCTCCCTAACTTACATTGCTATGTGCTCTGCAAGCCAAGCTCCAGCCCCAGCTGAAGGGCTGGATATTTGAGAATATATTTTACTTGGAACAGAGTTCATACAATTTATTTTCTAACGTTAGTCAAATGTTCCTGCTTGTTACTTAAGCATTACTCTACAGTTACCTTGCCACATTATGAGCCTTTCTATCCTGTCACTTTGCAATAGCTCAGGACTGACAACTTAATGATTTTACCAGTTTCCGATAAAATCCCACTGTGCTGTAGGAAATGACAGATTTGGAATCCTAAAGGGGGCCTATTTTATACAGTTTTGGACACCTGGGAGACATTTTTCCTGCAGCAGAAATATCTAAGACAAAGGCGATTCTCTTCACGTGCTGTTTGTAAACAGCTGACATTACTGAATAGGTTTAAACATTAAAAACAAACAAACAAAAAATCATACAAAGGTATAAGTTGTCTTAAATATTTGCTTTTAGCCTTAAGCATTCATGGCTGAAATTTCTATAAATAGCTCTTTTTATGTTCTCTCTTCTTCTATAGTCTTCTGGCACACTGACAAGTAAAACATTTTCTTTCTCTGTTTTTTCTTTCTTCAGTGTACTTCATTTATTTGTTGCAACTTTTACTCTGCGTCTTTATACTTTGCCATTTACATCTCATTTATGGAAGTAACATTCTACTTTAGTTACTAAAATGGGAACCTGATGCATGTCAAGATTAAAGTGCACCTTCAGGCTTTACCATTAGGAAGCTGTGATGTAAATTATTAAATTTGCAAGATGCAAACTGAATATCTAGTATCAAAGCACATTAAACCAAAGTCATTGCTCAACATCACAATTGTCCTTCGTCTTATTTGGATATATAAGTCATAAAAACACACACAAATTGGATCTGCAAATCCAGCTGAAGACTGGATTTCACAGAACCATAGAATCCTTAATGTTGGAAAAGATCTGCAAGAGTCTAACCACTAAGCCAGCAATGTCAAGGCCACCACTCAACCATGTTCCCCAGGTACCACATGTACACATCTTTTTAATACCTCCAGGGACTCCACCACTTCCCTGGGCAGCCTTTTCCAGGCACTGACAACCCTTTTGAGGGAGAACTCTTTACTAACATTCAATCTAAACCTCCTCTGCTGCAATTTGAGGCCATTTCCTCTTCTCCTGCTGCTTGTAGCTTGGGAGAAGAGAGCAAGACCCAGAATAAATGGAGATATCAGGTATTGCACTAGAAATGGAAATGGGGTTAAGGGCTCAAGAGCAAGGACTAGAAGGGAGCCACACTGGATAGAAGAGTTTACTGCTTTTATTCCCTCCATCACTTCTGGCTTAACAAATACAAACCAAAATGGGGAACCCCACTGTATATTACTGCTCTATGACTTTAATTCCAAACATGAATTCCACGTATGCTGGCCATGTCTGCCTGAAAAGGGAACTGTTGGGCAATAGTTACTGATTATGGATGGCAAATAGATTTGGTTTCATTTCTAACTCAAACACTGTGGAGTCAAAAAACTTGGCTTGGATTCAAAGAGCATTTGGTTTATGTTCTGCTTTGGAAATATTATTAAAAAATGAGAGAAGAGGAATAGAAAACATTTACTGGAGAAAAAAGTGAAGGCAGGAGAGGGGTCAGAGTGCCAGGCATATGGTAATCAGTTGTCCCAGTTTTGGCAGAATTCCTCACCTCAGACGCATTCTGGGGGACAGAGAGAGAAGCAACTTCCCTCCTTCCCCTCAAAAAATTCTCTTGTTGTAGAATGAAACCTTTTAACCCTTTTATGGGTTGTAGATGTAGAATGTAGAAGTAACTTCCCTCCTTCCCCTCAAAAAATTCTCTTGATGTAGAATGTAACCTTTTAACTCTTTACATGTATGCTACAGAGGCAAACCAGGCTCCCAGTCTGATGAGATTGGAAAATTCTCTGAATTAGCTCAAGGAGGTCATAGATGCCTAGAATTTTAAGTCTGTCCACGTCTATTTTCTAAATTTTGAGAAAAATGATTTTGAGGCTTTTTGCAATTACTGCGGTTAATTAGCATTCCCTGATAATCATCCCTGCAATCTACAGCAGTTAATTAGCCCCGTGCGTAGTCATCTATGTCATTAATTATTTCTGGCTCCCATTTTTCACATTGAGAGTTTGGGGGCACTTTGCACATGTTTTTTTCATTATAATTTATCATCATCACACTAGACAAACCACCACAGGGCTCTGAGTCAGCTGGAGCGAGGCAGAAACGAGGGAGGTTTTTCCCAAAGTTGGAGTTTCTGCTAGCAAACGCGACGTCGCCAATTTCACGTTCCTCCGAGTTCGCCTGGAAGCCAGAGCGATTTCGCTGAATTCCCCTTAAAATCCCCATTTCTAGCACTTCTCACCATTCCAGCCCTGCGTGCGATGGCGGTGTGGAAGTGTCCATCAGACACCTTCTTGGCCGTGGTGAGCTTGTAGGTGCCGCTGCCCAGGTTGTAGGAGAACCTGAGCCGGCCCTCCGCGATCTCCAGCGCCAGGAACTCCGCCCGCTCCCCCGTCTGGTTGTCGTGGTTGTACAGCAGCAAGGCGTTGCTCTTGATGGTGGCAAACTTGATGTAGATGTAGTTGTTGTTGGGATCCAGGCTGGGGAACTCCATGTAGGACAGCTCCTCGAACCCGTAACTGTTGAGCTCGCAGTGATTCCCAAAAACACCTGAAAAACGAAAAAGCGAAGTCTGGAATCGGGGAGATTTTTCCTCACCGTGTGAAGCATGGATGTGCTCTCCACGTGGCTGTGGGACCCATAAAGTGCAATTAAAATCACACAACCAACAGAGGAATGCTATTACTCACAGCTGGGGGCTGAGGTACATTATATTTAAACTTTAAAACGGAATTACAAAGGACAGATGCGTCTATTGAAAAGCACTTTGTTGAGCTCTGTGGCTTCTTCAGAAAACGCCAAACCAAGCCAGCCTGACAGCTCTGTCAGGACATGGATGTCAATTATCATCAGGCATTTATTAATCCAGCTATGGAAATAAATGTGCAAGTTGAGTTTTTCACTCTGTGGCTGTTATCTGAACTGTTTCTCACTGGGTGGTTCATTTTTTATACTTATCAAATAAGCATATATGTGATTAAAATATTATGTCTCCTCATGTCAGTAAAAACTGATATTCATATTTTGGTGCATTCTACATACTTCTTTTCAGAGCTCTGTCACATAATTTCCCTTGATTTTTCTTTTACTGCATCAACAATGGAAAAAAAACCCTGATTTAATTTATGAATATTTGTTATATTTACAATGGGAAATTAATTAACCCTGAGGAAATGTACAATAAAGGAAATAAAAGGGAATAGACAAATTATTCCACATGCTAATAGAAATACATATTCAGCATTAGTTACAAATGCATGTTGAGAACTATACATTTGTGAGAGGGTTTTCAGCAGCCTTGAAACACTGTAGATGATTTCTGGACATTTCTGGGTTTTTTTTATTAATTTGTTACATTTACTTTCATACTTTTCCATATGAACAATGGCAATTCTGGATTAATCTGCATTCAGAATCAATCCTGCTGCAATCGTGCCACAATGCCTTAAAATATCCATGTTGTTCTATGTTTTCATTGGGTCCATTCCACAAACCAAATCTGGGATAATTAAATTCTAAAAATTATGAAACTATTTTGGCACTACTATATGCTTCCCTGATGTAAAATACTGATGTTATTTACAGTGGTCTTACTGTTCAGCTCCACTAAAAGGGCCTGTTATCCATCAGGAGAGCTTTGTTATCATCACACTTCCTCCTTCAGACTGAATTTTGGATATTCTGGGTGGGGAAGGTACTTCAGCCCTGATCCAGCTGTGTTTAAGTTTCCTCTTTAGGAAGCCAATAGCCTTGATTTAAGTATTTCAAGCATCCATTCTTACTTTTGGACAGTTATCTCTATCTATCTCTTCAGAAATATTCTTTCTAATTTTTAGGCACTGAGCTGTTTGGCTGGGTCTTATGTTTTTCTATGAGAGATAAAGGACCTGCTACTAGGAATGACAAATATGTACTTGTAGTGACCACATCACTTTTTAATTTTCTTCTGAAGAAAAATTAGTTACTTGAACCTCTAAATGCATGCGTTTTTTCCAGACCTGGAATCATTTTCAAGCCAGAAATTATTTATGCAGGTAGAAATAAATAGAAATATGAGTAGGGAAAGGGGAGATGAAGAGGAGAGAAGGGTACTCACCAAAGGGACAGTGGCAGAAATACCCCTCCAGCCCACTTTGGCAGGACCCACCATTGAAACAGGGGTTGCACTCACAGTAGTTGACAGTGGAGTCACACGTTTTCCCTGTGAGGAGGGAACAAAAGCAATTTCCAGGTCAGACTGTTCAGGGAAATAGGAAAGTCAGGCTGGTGTTGTAGGTAATGAGGTTATGAACCAATGCTGAACACGTGGCCAGGAGAGAGAGGGGGCCAGGAACCAGCTCTGGGATGGAGAGAGAAATCACAGACAGGATGCTGGGCTGCTCCCAGCCCTGCCATAGGCATAATCTGTGGTCCAGAGAAAATAACTCAACTTTTCAAGCCTCTCATTGTGATCATAGGTACTGGTGGAATGTTGTTTTAATTGAATTATTTTATTAACTGGTATCTATAAAAGAGAG
>WBNQ01072493.1:0-11397 GCA_013401375.1 Spizella passerina
CACTGTCACATCTGATGGCATGATGTAGTTAACTAAGGTAGTACTCTCGTGACTGCAAGAAGACTGCTTTATTTTTTCCTAAGCTTACTTAGAAGCGTATTCTTCCTTCACAGGGGGAAAGAAAGTCTAAGGGTGCAATTCATATCATTCCAAGGCAGATGCTTAAAACTGGTTAAAGTCCTCACTTCCTAAAAGTGCCTATTTCTCTTTGCTGACTGCAAAAGTAGTTTGGGATGATCAATTCTAGTATAAATATCTAAAATGTGCTATCCAAGAGCTGAAGTAAGTTTCATTCTGTAACAAGAGATGCGTAGCTTGAGTCTTTTCTCCTCCTCATCTTTTTCAATTGAAAATCTCATAATTTGCAAGTGAAATCCAATTTTCAGATAATTTTGAGTTTGTGCTCTTAAATTTAATCTGATTTACTCCTCAAGATTATTCACATTTTCCTGGTGCATTTATTTAGTCCTCTGTTTTCACAATGGTTTCTTAACTTCCAGTTGTCAAGTGATGTAATTCAATAAAAGATAAAATTTAAAAAAATTAAACCCCCCACATATGAAAGCATTAAATAATAGCTGTCTGTCTTTCTCATGTCAACTATTCCAAAGTTAGCCTCATTCAATTCTGTTAGCTTCTTCTCTGTCATTACACATGGAGAAAAACCTCTCAAACTGCTCTTTAAATAATCAATTATCTTAGTAAAAATCTTCATTTTGTTCACATAGGCTGATAATTTCCATCTGGTGCTGTTTCTATTGAAGTCCACATACATGAATCCTAATACAATTCTCTTGTCTAGAAAATAATTTAGCAAAAAGAATGAGCTATCTTATTCTATTGATTTAACATTTTTAACAAACTTTTGCAAATCCACGCTGCATTCAATCCCATTTTTAGTCTTCTTTTTTATTTCAAAGACTATAGAAACATAAAATTAGTAAAAACCCTAACAGGCTTAAGTGAAACTAGGCAATATAATGAGAGTTTTAAAATCAGAGTTACATAATTTTTCTTTAAATTTCCATATAGCTAAGGTTATTCCCTTTGGAGCTTAACACTACTTGTACTTGATATTTTTTAGCTAGAAATATAGTATCATTTAGTAATACCAAAATTACTTTTTGTTATTAAATAGAAAAGGAAATAATGTTTCAACCTTTCATGCTTTTCTTCTTGGTGTTATTATTTTATCAGCTTTGATATTTTTCTAACTTTTGTATTATTTTTGACCATGCATTAGTTCATGGACTTGTCTCTGTCATCACTACATGGTTTATCTTCTACTTTCATGACTATACACCTGCTGAAAACTTAAACAGTACCTTTATCTCTAATAGTTTTTAACTTTGCAGCTGCTTTCTTTATAGTCTTCTATAATTTCACAACATCTAGAACACAGACACACTTATATAAGCATTATGGTCAACTCTACGGGTTTCCCATTTGTTTCAAAATCAATTTAAATGTTTCCTTTTTTCAATCCTGTACATGAGAGTCCTAACAGATACAAATTTAGTGTGACACACTCCTTGGAGGGACAGAATGTAAGAAAATAAAGGTAGTGCAGAAGGTAATCTGGCCCCTGAGGAGTTGCAGCTGTACTAATCACCAAAGATGAGGAACAGGCCTGCCCTTAACAGGCCACAGCTGTGTCCAGTGAGGATGAGTGCTATAAAAGAGTGGGTTAGCTGCAGTTTGTTGGTTGTCCAGTGAAGAAGGAGTCAGTGCTGTGAGGAGCTGCCTATGAGAAATTGCCAAGAAGGTGTGGAACTTTTGCAATCAGATGACAACATGCTCCTTCACTTATTCTTCAGGATTTATTCACCTCTTTCATATTACTTGTTAATTCTAGCTCTATTTCATTCAATAAAATAACTTAGTCTTGAACTAAATCTTTTGCATAATCAAATGCTGTTCTGACTTTGATTGGCAAAGAGTAGCCACAACTTTTTCTACCCCCCAGTATTTTACTGGCAAGGTAAAGTTTGAAGTCTGGGTTCAGATCAGAAGAACACTCATCTTATTCCTTCTTAGCTGCCACTATGATTGCTGACAGAGACTTCTTTGATGTGTTAGTAGTTAACTGTCATATTTTCAGACTACTACTTTCAGTAAGATTTCAAATTATTTCCTGTAATCTCCTTACTCCTTATCCACCAACAAGGATTGCTTTGTTTTTGCTTTCATTAGTTTACAAGTGATAAAAAATAAATTACTTAGACATCACAAACCCAGTCTTAGATACATTAGGGTTTCTAAAGCAGAAAATATTTTTAATAACTTTATCTATGTCCCATTTGGCTGGCTGCTGTATTAATATAATGTTATTAGGTGTCATTAATCTACCCTACTTTAGGAATCCATGGCATGTCTAAACACCACTGCAGAGGAGGCACATGCATTTAGTCAGAGTTCAATAGTCCAGCACCAGATAGCTGACTGTCTATCATCACTGTAGATTGCATGAACCTTTTCCTGAGGAATACACACTTTTGAATAGTATCCATATTGAGAAACCAGCCCATAACAAATATTCCTGGAAGAGGCTGCAATATGTTCTTTGAGCACAACACAGATAAGGCTAATGTCTATATCATCCCTTCACTACTCACAGTTTTCTGTTGTTACCTGGATTTTGAGGGGATGGTCACATGCAGAGAGAGTTTGACAGAGATTTTACCTCTGACTGAGGAAAACAGGCATGAGGGAAGAATTGAGTGCAAAGGCTGGAACTAGGACAGAATTACATATCCTGCATACAGAACCTAGCATCTCATCTCCAAATTTGATCTGCAAAGTAAAACAATCACTCCAGATGGCCAACATTGTCATGGCATATGTGAGAAATATACTGTGGTATATTTAGGAAATTCTGAAGGATGTGCTTATGTGACCTACAGCATCCTGTGATATTCAAGTCCTTAGAAGAATGTGTGCAAACACCAACTTTTAATGGCCTGGTATGTAGGCAAGATGATAAACTAACAGCAGTATTTGCCAAAGATGTTGGTGAATCTCATGGAACTCCTCAAGGTTAAGAATTATCTGATAGTAATGAAGAATTACACCCATACCACTGGCCAATGACCTGACTTGGGGGATAACATGCATCTCCAGACATATACCAAGGAATGAGTACAGAATAGAGGATATCACAAACTGGGTACATCTCCTATCTGAGGCTCTCATGTCAGACCTCATTGAATAAAGCTTTGGAAGTCAGACAAAAATATGAATTTTATCTATGTTACATCTTGTCTATGTCCTCTTGAACCTGTTTCTGTAGCTTCTAATAAGATTGAATTGTAAGCCCTGAGTGAGTATCAGCAGAAGTCTGGTAAACAAGGAGGCAAGCAAGAAGAACTGAAGAGAATATCTTAGCTTCTGAAAAGACTTGGATGATCACCTCAGGACAGATTTGTATTCATTTTTTTTCTGCAATAGGTGAAAATAATCTTAAATCCACTGATAAATAGAGCAACCTTTTGAAAAGTTTGAACTCTTCTGACCCAAGATATTTAATATTTCGTAATTGTATCTAGTGCAGCTCTAAAGTTTGGTCTTTATCTAACTTAATTCCATTTAGATGCATGAATATATTCAAAAATTACAATAAACCTGATCAATAGGAGGAAACATGCAGTTATTCTGGCCAATGTATTTTTTTGGTATTTTTGTAATGTAGAGAAATGTTCTGATGTGTTTAGTTGGCCAAAATCTGGTGTAGTTTGTAGTAGTAGGTGTTTCATCTCATTGCCATCCTCCAATTCTCTCATTCTTACATTATTTAAGTAAATTCCAAACATGTATGTTGTTAGTGGTTTAGAGTTCTGACTGTTACCACCAATTAAAAGATAGTTGCCTCAAATCAAATGGCAATTAATTGGATTTTGTTGCTACAAAATTTGTCAACTTTCTTCTATCCCACTGAGGTTGGCTTTGTACAATCAGTGACTTCAAGAAGATAGTTAAAAAATTCCAACAACACTCTGTGGCATTTTAGTTAATTTCTATATTAGAGAAATTTCCTTTTTTTTCCAGTCCCAAATGATTAGTTGACATTCAGTTATGATGTGACTACCTGTACCAGGAGAATTATTAATGAACATTTCATAAGAGTTGCTTGGTATAATTTTGTTGGTGTTTAATTAGTCCAAAGTTAAATGACAGAATGAAGTTTGGAAGTTGAAGACTCTTTCTGAATTTGTAACATTTTTCTATAATGATAATTAAAATGTTTTCCCTATATTTGTGTTTTTATATCTGACAACTTAAGTCTGACAGAGTCTACAATGATTTTGGCACCTAAATCCTTCTTTCCTCCTAGAAAATCTTCCTTGTTGATGCTCATGCTATCTATTGTTTACAAATTAACAGCAAATAGCACTTTCATCTGGTGTTCAATACTTCTGCAACATAATGGCTGCATGCTAATAGGAGGCTGTGGTTGTCAACGGCAACAACACAGCTTCTGCATTGGAAAACAAGTACCCGTTAGTGAGAGCAGAAACACAGATCCCAGTTTGATGGACTCCACCGTAAATTTTACTATGGCAGGAGCTGAACAAACAATACCATAAGCAGACAGTAGTCAAACAGATCACCTGTAAAACTGAAATATCAGGGGCTTTGCTCCTTGGAACTAAGCAGAGGGCTGAGGAGGGGTCATCAGGACAGTTTGTCTCAGAATTAGCTACCACAGCATTGACACTAGCACCCGAAATCCTTGATGTAGCACGTGAAAAAAGAGGGTCATTCAGTTAATATTCACAAACAAAAAACAAAAAAACAAGCAAATGAAAAAACACTTGTCAAATCACCATTTTTTTTCTGAAGCCCGTATAATTTCAGTCATTTCTCCTTTGCTAGGAAACCATAGCAACTTTAGCTCTGATTTTGTTCTGCAGTGCAAATGCACAATTGGATAAGTGTTGGGATTGAATGTTGTTTAATGAAGAAGTAAGAAAATATTTCAGTCCAGAGTCTATTGTATTGAAAGTTCAGCTCCATTTTGTGATACACTGATATGACTTATTTATTTATTTATTTGGTTTAAACTATGTTTGCATGGAAATTAACTACATTTGGGATTCACACATAAAAGTCAAAGGAAAAGACTGACGACATTGCAAGGCCACTCTCAGTTATTTATGAAAGGCCACAGTGATCTGGTGAAAGCAAATATCATTCCTATTTTCATTAAGGGAAAGAAGGAAGACACGGGGAACCACCAGCCAGTTGGCTTTGCCTAAGTCCTTGGGTAGGTAGAGCAAATAAACCTGAAAAACCTTTCTAGACACACAGGGGACATGACAGTGATTGGAAACAATAAACATGGGTTTATAAAGGAGAAATCACACCTGAGCAGCTTAACAATATTCCATGATGAAATTACAAGCTTGGTGGATGAATGCAGGGCAATGCAGATGGGCTGTCCAGCCCCAGGCTTGTGGAGCTCTGGGACAGGATGGGATGGGCTGGCCAGGGCACAGGGGGTTCTGGGATGGGTGGGGACAGCACAGGCGTACCCAGGGTGGAGGCCATAATGCACAGTTCAGTGGCATTGTTTCTGCCCTGGCTCCTGAGCACTGCCTGGCAATGTAAGGGAATCAGCCCTGGGGAAAGACCAGGAAAGAGGCCTGGGCCTGCTGCTTTCCCTGCTGGAGCCAGTGAGGCCCTGGCTGGAGAATGAGACATCCGAATGGGCAGTGAGGTGTCCTGGCCTTGGGGGAACCATGCTTGGGCTGTGCAGTGTGGGGGGCTCAGGCATGGCCTCTGGGACTCCCATGGGAGGGGTAGGGTGTGAGCACACTTGATTCTGCTTCACAATAATTTTGCTCCCATAAAAATTCAAAATAAATAAAATCAAAATACTAGATATAGAAGTAATATTCTTTGGAGAATAAAACCAATCTAATTGTGTGATCCTTGCCATCTAACTTTGCCATTAAAAACCTGCTGCATCATGTAATGGAGAGCACAGTTCACCAGACCCATTGTGGCAATGTTCTCCAGACCAATCTACATGAGTTGAACTGGCTGGTGAGAGTGTCTGTCCTGTTTTCAGCTGGAAAAAAAGTTAATTTTTTCTCAGTTCTTTTACAGTATTTTGGATCTGAAATGAGACGATGTCACACTAATGTTTTTGCTTTCTGCTACGTTGTGTTTCTCTTAAGTTAAGGATATTTTTCCATTGTCTCATGCTCTGCCAGTGAGAAGGGATGCAAAAGAAACTGGGAGGGAGCAGAGCTGGGAAAGGTGACCCGAAGTGACCAAAGGGATATTCCACATCACAGAACATCCTGCCTAGAATGTAGAATGGGGGGAGTTATCCAGAAGGGCAGCCTACCTGGGTTCAGGAAAGGGGCTCTGATATTGGTCAGCAGGTGGTGAGCAATTGCATTTTGCATCCACTTGGTTTTCCCTTTTTATTAAGATTTACCATAATGACTGTATTTTATTTAATTTTAAATTGTTAATCTGTTCTTATCTCAACATACAATTTTTACTTTGATCCTCAACCCCATTCCCCTGAGGTAGAGGAGGAGAGAGTGAGGAGTTGAGCAAGCAGTTGTGCTTAGTTCTCAGCTGGGTTTAAAACCATGATAGTGTCACAGAGGGTTCAGTGGTTTAGTGGCCCACTAATTTACAGTTTATAGGGAATTGCTTTTAGGTCCAAGTCTGGGTAGGTCTGTCAGCCAGGGAAAAATTAAAAAAAGGGTACTCAGGTGGATTACAAGTGTTCCAGAGAGCACAAAAAGGCTGTACAAAGATTACATTTATAGGATTGGTATAGAATATACTTACAGATATATTATATTTTGTGTGTATTACCCATGAAAATTTATATTCAAACACCATTGCTTCCCTAGGTTATTGTAGAAAATTCAGTCTAGGTAAGAATATATAGCTTCTTAAATATACCTTGCCTTTCAAAGAATTGATTTTTTTTTCAGAACTAGAGGATACTGTATTTCCAAACTGGTAAATTTTTAGTATTTTTGAAAATAACAAGCTTTTGAATTAGTGAATACCAAATCTGATTTCAGGTGTTTATTTTTAAATTTGTGAAGTGATTTCATAAACTGGGGTCCTATTTTACTATACTTTCTATGAAAGAGCAGATCAGATGGGTTTTTACTACCTGGCATTCCAAAATTATGAAAGTTAATTTGTCTGTTTAAGCATGTCAGGATTAACAGGGATCAAGAGAGAATGACTCTGTTCTATATTAGCTTAATAAGCATTTAAAAAAAGCAGGTTAAAACATCAAATGTTAGAAACTACTCCAATGTGAAGACCTTGACTTCAGGTGATAATACTATAAACCTTTGTACACTGTGCAGTAGAGGTGCCAAAGCTGATTCTCACATTTATTCAGAGGCATCAGGGTTGATTTAGGAATCAAATATTACAGTTTAATTGAGTAAAAAGGAGGTGTTAATTTTTCACGCTGTAAGAAAGAAAATTAAAATCTCAATAGCAAGTTTAAAATCTGGAAAATATTTTTTCTTTAAATGTAAGTTGAAGGATGAGGTTTATGTTACTTCTTTATATACAGGAAGATACAAAAAAGTAATGAAGTTGCATCCATACACTCAGTTTTTGAGTATATATTTGATTCATTGTGGCAGACATTTAGAAATGTGATTTTTTGTGAACTTTGAGTACAGATCAGCTGACTATTCAATAAAGCTGCTGCATAACATTCATACTATTTCTTTAGAAAATAAATGGTTACCATACTTTCCACAATTTTCACAGATTCATTTTTATTAGTTTTGCTTATTGCTATTAATAAGAAACTGTTCCTTATTTATAACTGTAAAAAAACTATTTATCTATATAATATGCAGGACCACAGACCACATCATAAAGACCTGTTTCCTTCTCAAAACCATGTCCAGGATCCATGTCCGGAAACTAATATAAGAACTGTTAATCTTTTCGCAGCTAAGGAATATTTGGAAATATTTTTTTTTCTCACAGAGCATCGTGGCCCAAAATATCATTCTTAATCCGTATATAGAGTAAAAAATATTTACCAATATATGTATATAGATATATACAGATTCAAGTATGTACAAATTCTGTAAAATTTCTGGTTTTTAGTTACTTCATGAAAAGTCTTCACTGTCACTTTGTGGAACAGAAAAAACTGTCAGTAATTTATTTATGTAATTGGTATTATAAACATTCCATTCGACTATCTGATTTTTCCATTTGGTTGTTACAAGAGATGTCTGAATTTTCATAATGAAGAGGACAGCAAAGTTCCCAGAAGAAAGAGCCCTCAGTCTATCTTTCTCCTGCCAGGGCCAAGAAGAGATGAGGAGAGACTGTGGAGAAGTTGCAAGTCAGCAGGAGAGCATCTGAAGAGAAGCACAAAAGAATTCCAGCCACTCTAGCCAGGAGGGAGAGGCCCAACTTGCCTCTAGGAAAACATCATAGGGAATTAAACATGAGGAATTAGAGGCACGCGCATGCCTGTAGGGCTATGGTCTTATTGACATCACAGAGATATGGTGGAATGATGCAGCTGTTGGAGTGAAAGGATACAGGCTCTTTGGGAAAGACAGACAGGGAAGACAAGATGAAAGTGCTGCCTCCAAATAAATTGCATCACCACCAACATCATGCTGAACTTAATTACTTCCCTTTGCAAGCAGATCTTGACAAAAATTCTCCTATTTCAAAGCACCTTCAAAAGAACAGTGGTGTCCTGATATAACCTCAGTCACTAATCAAAGTTTCAATTTAAACTTTTTCAATATTGGTTTTTTCTAACTGTACTAATCACATTCCTTAATAAAACCAGAACTCAATGTACTATGGATGGATGCAGATTGCTAGCCTCATCTTTCTCTGGGTCATGGAATATCAAAACACTCATGACAAAAGGCAATTAAAATGTATCTGTAGGTTTACAAAGGATCTACTTCTAGTGGACAGGCAATAACACATTATATTGATCTGATTTTTTAAATCTGATTCATTGAACAAATGCATTTACATATCACTTATATATAATGGTCCATTTAAAAATATTTTTTAATATTTCTAATTTTTTTTTAATATTTATTATTTTTAATATTTCTATCTATCTATCNAGGCACAATGAATATTACAGCATTTGTAATGTCAAGCCAATAGACTTTTTTCTTAGAATGCAAGAGCAACAATATAATGAATGTTTAGAGAGTTTGCCCTTCACTGAATCTTTGCCTAAGTGTTTACTTGGAGTACTGTTGCATTTGGGAAATATGATTTTTTCAATTAATTTCTTAAGGTATCTAACAGTAAGTTAGTAAAGGAAGAAATGGACTATTCAATACAGTCTATAATTAATCTTTAGTGCTCATCTTTTTGACTGCACTCATTAAACATCATTGAGTTTGTATGTGTCATCTTGAAAAATCAGGTAGCATAAAGTAGGCACTCAAAAAGTGATTGTTATATCATGAATCACTACATACAGACAGATCATGAATGCATTTAGGATCATTATTAGAAGAATGCTTTTAACATTGAACTAGCAAGGTTCTGGATTGTTTTTTAACTAGGGTGTTGACAGCACGAAACCTAAAAAACTCATGTGAGCACAAGTCTCATGTGAGTTTAAAAGACCACTACATGCTGTAATACAAAGGGTGGCACATCCTGCATAATTAGGAACAATTTTGCCATATGATTTATTGGCACATAAATAGCAGGCATGATAATGTATCTTATTTTGATTCCCAGTTCAGCTCTGTTATTTCTATATTCACCCTTCTAAAACTCTTTGCAATTGATTTTATGTGCAAGGTTTTGGTAGCAGGAGAGCCTCAGGGGTAGCTTCTGTGAGAACATGCCAGAAGTTGCCACTATGCCTGACAGACCCAATGTAGACCAGATCCAAAACAGATGCACTGGCAGCCAAAGCTGACCCTTCCCTGGTGGTGGAGGAAAAACTTCTGTGTGACAAAAAATGTGAGAGAAGACTGAGAATATGTGACAGAAACAACCCTGCTGTACCAAGATCAGGAAAAAGGCAGGGAAGGAGATGCTCCAGGCACTGGAGAAGGTGCCCTCCTTGTCAGAGCAGGAGGATGTGTCCTGAATGAGGTTGTGTCCCTATGGAGATCTGAGACCAGAAGGAGCTCCTATGTAATGGTTTGACTGTACAGCTAAATACAGAAGAGGACCGATTTGAGTTCAAGAACTGGCTCCCTGATCATTCAGTGTCTCACTGGGACTTTACTGCTCACCTCATGTTCTGATGGCTCCAGAGTGTTCTGTCTGAAACAAATGCACCAAAGAGAATGGGATCTGAGTAATGATGGGAATTGCTCTGTTCTGCTTGGTTTGGAAGCAAGGTGTTCTCCCTGCACCTCTTGAAGCAATGTAGACATATCAAGAAATTATTTAATTTTAAATCATTGGCAGGAACTAAGATACTCCTATACTATTTACTGCATTCAGTTACTAAGAGGTATAAGGTCTTTTACCCTGTTGATTAAAAATGAAGTTATTGGTACTATATTAATGATGCAATTCCCCTGTTCCTACTTTGCTATCAATAAATACAAAGTAAAAGCATTAAATAGTTAGAAAATGAAAAAATTGAGGTTGTTTCTATGGTTTGGAAATGTTGGAAGCTAGGCAAGATCTGAGATAAAGAATTTTCAAATAGCAATGCTATTCCTAAGATTTGTTTTTTCTGAGCCATTAATAGTTACGATAGTGAATATTGATTTGATATCCCTGCTTTTACAGAATAATGTATAATGTGAAATTAATCACTTACACAAATTTTTCACAAATGCTTTTAAATATCTTGGTGAATGCCTGACTTCAGACTAAGGCAAGTACTCATGAAAAGTTCTGTAGAGAAAAGAACAAAAAAGCAATGTACAGGACAACATTCTGAGCTTTCAGAGTAAAGCTGGAAAATGTTGTCCATCAAATGTTTAAGTCAATCTGAACTGAATTAATCCTTTTAGTCTTGTTTTTCTACCTGAATGCCCCACCCCCAGAAAAAAAAAAGTTCCTTATAGGTGAAAGAAAGGAAGGATCTGAAAATATTTGAATGTTTAGTACTTGTGCCACATCTGTTTCTTGTCATGGACCAACACGTTGTGCATATACCAGGCAAACAAAGTACCTTGTAGATTGTTTTAGTGTGTACTACCCTATTCTGTTACTATCTCTTTTCCTTTCCTTCTTTCAGTGAGAAGAGACAGAACAACTATTTTTAAGCCATTGATTCTCTCTTCAACTGGAAAAAAATAGTTTATTAAGTATCCAGTCAGTTTAATTTAATTTCCTTGTGTTTCTGTTAGGACACTTGAGCTGAATTTTTAGTAATTGAACGTAAGTCTTTATGCTACCAGTCAAGGCCTGGAAAAGATA
>WBNQ01072494.1:0-40677 GCA_013401375.1 Spizella passerina
AATTCCTGATTATAGACAGATTATTTGTGTAGCAGAATTCTGCAGCATCATTGCCATATCATGCCTAATAAAATCCTCCTTCTACTAGCAGTATTTACACATGAACTAAATCTGGAAAAAAAAGATTGCAAAGAACTGCTAATAACAGTTGTTTGGGTTCTTTAAATAGAACATCCTACAATGTGAATTCCACTTGAGAGGAAAAAATAAACTGCTTTTCCTAGACTCTGATTCAGACAAATACTTTTATGGATCTCAGTAGGACCAACAGGGAAAATCTGTGTGTGTTAATTTTCCCGTGCAAACAGATGTTCCAGATCTCTGTACTAATGAACTTGGCCATGGCAGTCACTTACTGACTCACTGCATGAATGTTAACAGTCATTAGTGTAAGAAAATATATGACAATATTTGGATACATTACCTCCTCCTTGGCTAAAATGGCCTTTTCCCAACTCCTTCCTTTGCCACCTGAAGGATCCTTGTCTGGTGTGAAGCTTTCACCCATTACAACAAGCCCAGATTGTCATGATGAACTTGGATTGTTTATACAGAGCCTGATTACTCCTTACTTCAGCTTTTTAAAATTTCAGTTTGGTACCTCCAGACTAAGCAAGACTCCAGCCTGAGGTTTGTACACATCACTAAACTCCAGGCACTCATTTACATTTTTGTTCTTTCAGTCTCTCAGGTTTCCAGAGAGAGAGAACAAAACAAGTTACTGTCATTGCCAAAAAGCTTCCTCTTCATACATCTTGTCATTTACTGTGCCATCTCATTTATAGTCAAACCTTCTCATTTATATCCTGATGCACAGCTGACTTTTTCTCTGCATTTTAAAATATATCTAGCCATCTACTTTTTTATATTCATCATATTTGAATCAATAGATAACACTGCCTTATTGTGCTTCCAGAAAAAATTATCTACAAAAAAGCCTACTACAGTGTCTTCTGGCACTTTCACCTCTCCCTTTCTTCTGCCTCCTTGGTATTTTACCACATCCACTGCAGCTCTCAATAGAAAATACTTCTTCCCTTTGGCTGGGGAGAGGATGTTTTGGCCACCTGAGAGCTCACACTTGGGGTTCAAATGCAGCTGCCCCAATGGCCACAGTTGGTGGTGCCAGTTTTGAGGACATGGTTTGGCTCTTTCAACTTAAAAAGGGCATTTTCAAATCAGGTTCAACCTCACTGAAATCAGTAGGGTTACCTACCACCATTCACATCATTAAAACTACAGAGAAACACACATTTCTGTTGTCATCTTATTGCAAAGCTCCCATACCTTCTGCACTATCTTTATTTTCTTATATTCTATCCCTCCACACATTTCTAGTTAAAAGTTAAAATCTAGGAACAGTGCATAGCAACCATTCAAATGCTCTGGAAGAAATAACAATGTTGAGTATTTTGGGGTGCAGGGACATATGTACATATACTAATATATGTATTTGTGTGTGTGTGTGGCGGGGGGAGGGCATGGCCATCCATGTTTAAGGACAACTTTACAGGTAAAGAAACAGAAGGACATCTCACAGAAACAACCCCAGGAGGGGTTGCCTTACTTGCCAAGAGGGCAAGTAAGAGTTGAGCTCTGATGGATACTCCCAACCAGAATAGAAAGAAAAGCAAAGACATTTGTGTAATCACTGCAGACTGAATTCCTCCTATACATGGATAAAGACTTTGGTCAATCTGAATTTTGAGCACAGAAATGAACTAGAACAAGGACATTAGAAAATACACCACAAACAACAACTCTGGGAAGAGATCAAAGGATACACAAGAGGGAGGAATGGCAGAGAGCCACTGGATGTCCATTTGGTGCAATAAAGGATTTATGCTTCGGGAAGAGGCTGACTGATGCAGCCTGGGACCCTGCCTGTCCTGATTTCCTGTCAGTTGTGAAACATCCAGACAGTTTTAGTCCAGGGAAAATACTCTAAACTAGAACTGTCTAGGATGAGCTAAAACAGATAAAGGATGGAGAAAATTTGCCCTGCACCAATGAGAATTTACAGTTGTGAGAGACTGAAATGGTTAATGGTATAAACATTGCTAGAATCATTGAAGGACTTGCCCACTGTAGCAAGCTGCAAAGAATCAGCTGTTCATTGACCATAAACTGCACATAGGCAGGCAAAAGTCCCAGCCCACCTGCTCCCAAGATAAGGGAACACTATTTCCTTCCCTTGGTGAGCATGGCACCTGAGTGCTACCCCAGTGTGGGTTTTTGAGGTGCAGCCAGGATACCCACCAAGAGCAAAGAGCTCTTTCCCTCAGTCATTTAAGACACAACCTGTGAGCCTCTTCCAGCACAGAAGGTGCTTCTGGTTGGTAACCAGGATTCATTCTCTGAATGTCATTCAGTTTGCCTGCAGAGGGGCAGCAAGGAAATGGGACTGGAGGACACCAACCCATTCCCCTGCCACCTTGCCATGTAGCAATACCCAACAAGGAAAAGCACCATTAGTCAGTGAGAAAATGTCTTAGCTCATCTAGAGGTTTGGTTAGGAAAAAATAAAGTAAAATCAGATCAGAATTGAATAAAACCTACCTTATCAAAGATAGGACAGACAATCTGTTGAGGCCCTTTCCAACCTAGCTTAATCTGTGAGTGTATGAAAATTTCAGCAATTTAAAATAATTTTAATCCAGCATTACAAATAGATGATAACCTAACTTAGACCAAGTGAAATTAAAAAATGGTCTTGGCAAGGTGAAGTGGAGAGAAAGGATAGAGGAAACTGTTTTCACAGCTGAACACAGACTGCAGCAATGGACAATGACCTTTCTGGCTTGGGCAGTGTACCTGTCACATCTGACAGTCCTAGAGAGGCTGCATAAAACAGTTCACCTCTCTCAGCTCCTAGGTTGTCTGCAAATGATATCCTAAGGTCAGCTAAAAATTCTGCAAGAATTGGGATATTTAAAGCAGGTCTCAATTAAATGGAGAACTACTAATTTGACCCTAAATACAAAGGACTGATAGTTGTTCCAAAGGCCTGATGTTTATTGGAAGTGTGTTATCAGCAAAAAAACCCTTCCATCAGCATAATGAAAAGAAGTTGTTCACTGAACTGCCCAGCTCTCCAAGCATTCACAGATATGCAGTTTTGCAGGACTACATTCCTATTATAGACTACCTTTTTAAAAACCAAATTACTATTGCAAAACTGTTCAGCAGTCAGATTTACCACTTTCAAAGTTACAAAGGCACCTGTCGTTGTCCCAGTATTGGCTTCGTGATGGAATAAACTAGTAAAAATTTGGGAAGTAGCCACAGTTTGAAGAACAATTGACAAAAGTGCATGCTGAGCTTAGGTGGATGACAACCATCTACAGCATTGGTAATTCCATGGGGGAATTACAACCTGTAACAACCAGCAGCAAACCCTGACAGTGGTGACAGTCGGACTGTTTCCAGCTTGGCCTGTAGATAAGGCTGCTCAGATCATGGCTGGGCACCCACCCTGACCACACCTCAAACAGATTCTGCAAACCTGCTTGATTGGAAAAACTGCAGCGCTGTGACTGTGCAGCCCCACAGGAGGAAGCTGCTGGTGCCTTGTTAAGACAGCTGAAGTGATAGATTGCAAACACTGCTCTAAGCAGGAAACAGAAATCTGATTTCTCAAAGGAGCAAGCATACTCTGGGAAAAGAATTGCTGTCTTCTCTCATCTTGCACTCTGCAGAAAGGGAAATGTTGCTGATTTATCCACAGGTGATAAAGTGAGACTGGAAGACAAGATGCCAAAGCAGATAGATTATTCCAGTGTATTGGAGCTTCCTTTCAGGGCTGCATAAAAACCACAAAAAATCAGGTGCAACCCCAATACTATGAATGCATTTCAAAATTTAAAAATCACTGAAAATGTTGGGATTTCTATGACAGGATGGCCTCACCTAGAGCAAACAATTGACATGAAGATGGTGAATTCAAGAGGGTTTTGAAAAGAATAAAGATCCCAAACTGAAACCAACACTTTGTTTCCATGACCACTGTCAGCTGTATTAGCTAGGTTCCATTTTCATGGTGAAGTACCACGCTCTGTGTGACAGCCATGACAATCCCTGCACCTGCTGGCAGACCCAGAAAAGAAATCTTGTTGTTCTCTGGGGGCTGAAAGAGTTGTAAGGAGGGAGTGAAAGTACCTGCAGAGGTTTCAGTGATTTGGGCTGCTTGGGTTCACTATAAGAAATCATGTGACAGACATATCAATTCCACCCCTCAATAGTTTTGAACTATTTATCTGCTTTCTGTTTAGCAAAAAAAAAAAAAAAAATTATCAAAGAAACAGCCCTAATTGTGAAAGCTGGACAAAATTAGCCACTGCTTTGGCTTTGAGACAGAGGGAAGAGGTTGGCTAGCCCTACCCCAGATCAGTTTATCTGCAAGGGTGCACCTGGGCACTTGGCCAAACTGGGCAGAGCAGCTTTGCTCAGCTCTGCTCTGGACTGGGATGTGTGTGATACTGGAAGAAGAAAGGGAGAACTCAGATGGAGAAGCAGTGAGACATCCCAAAACTGATGGAACAAAACTACCTACTCCATACTGATTTACCTGTGTACTCAGGCCTGCAGGGCTAGCACATTTTTACAAGTAATTTCCTCTGCATCCCTTCTGTCTTCATTCAGAAAAAGTGCTCCAGTACATGGAATTTTCTTATCTTTACAATGTCCAAATCTGACCACATCTTGTCCTTGTTAACCCAAGATTTCTAAGTAGAAGTCTAAGAAATTTAGTTTCATTTATATTTAAAATTTGAATTCTTAACTAAAATATGTCAACCTGTTTGGGAAAAAACCAATGAGTTTTAGGTTCCCAAAAAAGCCAGGATTCAGTCCTTCCCTGGTATAGCTGTGTTCAGTGCTAATCAGCAAGCCTTGTTCCTGGATTGCCTTCACATTAATAAAGAAAAGCATCTTAGAAAAGCAGTGGGAAGGAATTACATATGGTTATTCACTGGCTCTTTACTGAATCCTGAGTAGGTCTGTTCATTTTTTAGGAAACCTCATGTTTTACCACCATAATGCTTGTGAACAAAGTGAACAAACTCCCTGTTCTGCATATCTGCTCTTTAAAGAAGTCCTCCTCAACTGAATTCATCAGCTCCCTGAAGGTACATTTTCAGCCAAGACAGTCAAATTTATTTTCCAAAGATACTATTTCTGGATTAGCATTTCTAGTTTCTGCCTACTCAGACAGCTAGAGCCTTTCACTAAAGGGATGGAAACCATATTCACAATCATGATCAAATCCATTGTGAAATATGTATCCACAAACTGAGCGGCTTTATCTTCCTTACCAGTGTGTGCCTTGAGATAGGCAGACAGGCATCAGCTCAGATGAATTTCTGAAAATGTGCTCCAGAGAGGATGGCAAATAAAATCTCCCTGACTGGTGGTTTTGTGAGGAGCAACCAAAAAACATCATTAAGAGTTGGAGAGTTACACAAATCTGCTCAATGGAAAGCAGCAGCAGTCACAACTATTAATTGCCATTTATTTAAACTATCAGTCCAGCCTGGGGCCTCCAATGGGGATGGACACCTCCAAGGGCCAGGCAGGTGGAGCAGGAGAGATGAAGGTGGAATGTGGTATTTTCAGGTCCCCCGTCGTGGGGAGGAGAGATGAATTTGACTTCATGTATTTAGAAGATTAATTTATTATTTTACATTACATTAAAGAATGTTATACTAAAACTATACTAAAGAATAGAAAAAGGATATTTACAAAAGGTTACAAAGAATGATAATGAAAACTCGTGACTCTCTCTTCGGAGTTTGACACAGCTTGACTGTGATTGGTCATTAAGGTAAAACAATTCACATGTAACCAATCAAACAATGACCAGTTGCATAAACAATCTCCAGACCACAATCCAAAGCAGCAAAACACAGGAGAAGCAAGGGAGATAATATTGTTTTTTTTTTTTTCTCTGAGGCTTCTCAGCTCCCAGGAGAAGAAATCCTGGCGAAGGGATTTTTCAGAAAGTCTGACAGTAACAGTGGAGAGATGTTCTGCTGTGATGGGGTGAAGGGCGGGCACTGGTGCAGGTGTGGGGAGAGGAAAGCAGAGTAACCCAGCCCCACAGCCCCACTGCAGCCCTGGAGGCACCCAGGACTTGTGTCTGCTGGCAGGAGAGCAGTGAGAAGCCCAGCTTGGGAGCTGCAGCTGTGTTTGAGTGATTTAGGAGCAGGGATGTGCAGACTGCATGCCACGCTCTGTATGCCCTGTTCTCCTCCCTGGAGTCCAGCTGCTCCCTTTGAGCTCTGCCCTGGCACTGGGCAGTGAAGTGATCTGGGTGTGGCTGCTGTGGGGAAAGGATCTGCGGACAAGGCCTGACCAGGGCTTGGATCTCTTCTCCTGGTTTTCACTGGGATGTACGCCAGGGATGGGAGCACCTGGCCTTGTGCCATGCTGACCCTCATGGATGGGCTTCCCTGCCCAGCCTTGGAGCTGCCTCTTGACCATGGGTGTGTTTGGTGGCTCTCTGAACCTGGCTATCCTCACTTCCCTCACTGGATATGGATTCCACTGCTCCAGGTTTCTGATCTGCTGTGTCAGCAAAAGAATATTCTGTTTCCAAGGTAATTCAAAATCTTTAGAAATAGATTGTGTTTGACAACTGTATAAATGGAATTAGCAATGTGGCAAACTGCACAATGTCTTCATGAATGAGTCTGCTGAGCAAAACAACCTGGCCTTTAAGAGGAACAGGTGTAATTTTTGCTTTCAATCATTTTATTCAAACATCAGAGTGCTTTTGCGCCCAGAGATGGTAAATTCTGAAGGATTCTTATGTGTTTTTCAGAAAACTGTACCTAAAAACAATCCTCAAGATTCCTACAAATTAGCCCCAAAATTGTTACACAGGACCCAGATATGACACCAAAGACATTTACCTTTACCTGAACTCCAAAAAGGTCTTCTACTTATTTGGTCCACATTTTCAGAACCCTTTTAGAATTGTGTTCAGATTTAAAATAACAGGAGGCCATTATCTAAAAGACTCATCAATTCTTCTTGTTGGTTTCCAGATTATTCTAATTATTTTTAAAAATTCAAGCATATCTGTGTGTGTAGTTTTTATATAAAATTACCTAAGTCACAAATTGTATGTAATTAAATTATCACACCACAGCAGCAGAAAGTTATTTGGCCCTAGCAGAAGAAATTATGGTGGCAATTTTAAGGGTTGTAATGAAATATTAGAATGGTTTTTTGCTTTCTAATATTAGATCACATAATTTACCTCAAAAGCAGCAAGTAATTAAACTGTGGCTTTGTTTATTAGATAACTTATTTTAAAGCAGTCAACAAATCACCAGCTCTGTGGTTAAAAACCCCACAACCTGCCTCTTAGATTCTTAGCTGTGGGCTTGGCTAGAAAAACAAATCCTTTTCATAAACCTTCCTGGGAAAGATAACTACCAGTGAATTACTGGTTTGTAGTTGATAAGCTTATCTCCTGTACTGCTGCACACTGATCTGGCACACATTGGAATTAATCTGGGACACACCCACAGCATGTTTATCAGCGCACTCCTCCCTGCATGGTCCCCAGGGTGCCGTGGGGGCTCTCAGGTGTTCAGAGCAGGCTCCCTGTCCCAGGGGCTCCATCCCTGGAGCCAGCAGCCTCTGCCAGCAGCAGCTGGGCCGTGCTGGGGCTGCTTCCATCATTCCCTCCTCTGGGCGTGCATCATGCATGAAATCAAGCACACTTGTTTGCACAAGCAGCCTCATAACCTGTCCTAGATTTCTGGGAAATAGAGATCTTCCTGCCCAATTCTCTTCCAGCTCCCTTATTCCGAAGAAGTTTGTCCAAGTTTCCCTCACTGACTTTTTCTGTTGCAGTATCTTTTTTTTTTTAATTCAGAAGGTTGCTGTCATCCCAAATTTGTCTTGCTAAATACTTCTGCTTTCAATTCTAAGACTCCCACCCACCACCATTTATCAGTAAAAAGATGAATTCAGATGAGTAATAAATCTTTTGAGCTCTTTAGTGTTTGCAGAAATGTTTATTTGCCACAAAGACTGACACTATATAGAGAAAACTCATCCATTGCCTTTGAACTGTTAACAATATCAACTGTTAATGCAGACCTTTCACATAAAGAAAGCCAGATAGCTTGGATTTTCCCCTTTAATCACTATTCAACTTTAAAATGCCTCTGTATGGAAGTGACAGAAATTAGCTGTATTCAGTAAAAGCAGTAGGGACGCATTAAACAGAGAAAACTCTTGTTCATTTGGCCTCTCATTGCCTACCACTTATGCTACCTACCCCTACCCAGGTTCTCAGGTCAAGGGATAAAGTAGGCAATCATGTAAATGACTGCAGTACAGACCTTTTTCTCCCATCTGCCTGCTAACAGAGAAAAAGAGAAATTGTGTTAAAAGCAACCATTGTTATTTCAGCCATCTAATTTTTCTGGATCTTCTCACATCTCTCCATGGTTTCAGTGACCTTACCTACTTCAAACAGAGTCTCCAGAAAAAAACAAGGAGGGAAATAAGCTCCAAGGACTGTCAATGAGCACAGGAAGTTGCAGTGTCCTTTCATAAGTGAGCCTTGATGAAGATGTTAGTTTCTAAGTAGCATGACATTCCAAGAGAAAAGGAAAGCTTTAATGCTTTTAAAACACTTCCTGCAGCTCAGCAAAGAATACCATAATACCAATACCTGGCTATCAGAAATAGATTTTGCTTGTTTTGTATTAAAAAGACACAAATAATTGAAAGGAGAAAAGAACTGTTATAGGCAGGAAAGCACAAAGTGGCAACATTTACTACAGAAAAGTACACATTAATAAATAGGCACATTTGGGCTCTCTGTGGTTACTTATGTGACATTCAAAGTCCCTGCTCAGATTTGTGTCCCATAGATTTAGGTTTTGCTTAGACAAAGAGCAAATTAATCCAAAGTCTGCAGAAGGCAGAAAAGAGCAGGAGAGAAGGAGGGAACCCTCCTTATCAACAGGCAGCAGCAGCTCCTGGGAAAGATGTGACAAGCATCCATCCCCTCTGTGCTCAACAAGCCACTGCAGCAGATGCAGAACAGGCTAATGATAAACAGCCAGATCCACAACAGGCAAAAGATTCCAACACAACAGTAAAAGTTTTACAATAGGCTGTGGCCAAGAGTGAATGCAGGACACTGGGAAGCTGAGTCCATTGAGGCATGAGCAGTTTTGCAGTCACTGAAGCCTTCTCTGCAATGTGCTTCTTTCCTCACAAGGTGATGATTCACCACAGCTGTGTTCACCAGAAGAGCTGGAATTCTTGTTTTCTACTCACTAATGAGGTTGATTTCCATCACTTTTCAATGCTGCCACTATTTTTCCCAAGATAAATGTTGAATAAGAGAGAGACAAAGAGTAAATCTCTGGTTTGCCCAGGCATCCCCAAGGAAAGACTTCATAAACTTGCAAAGTGAATCCCACCCTACACATGGAGGCCCATAACTGATTCTTTGGGTCTGGATCTACCACACCAAAGAAACTTGAAAAAGCAAACTTTTGTGATTTGTTTCTGGAACAAAATTATGCCTAGCCCTTGTTAAATATATGCAAATGTCTTAAAGTCTGCTGTTCTAAGTTTTTACAGAAAGTTAAAAATAATCCTACACATAATGTTTGTGATTAAGGCACTATCCTTTGGCTGTTTAGCAGACTGAGTGTGCTCTGTAAGGGTACAGACTCATCTCTGAGCCCCAGCTGAGACTCATTTCTCCACTGACACACACAAGAAACATAGTCAAGCAATGATGCGAAATAATGAAACCACTGAAATATTTTTTAAAAAAACATCCTTGGAAATGCATTCCATCCCTCTGCTGACTTAAAAATAAGCTATTTGGTGTAGTTACTGTTCCTGCAGTTCATAGCACACTGCTGGCATTACTGGATCAGAAGAAATGAGTCATGCAGGTTGGATTTTATGACACTGCCTCATGCCCAACCTCAACAGGTGCACCACAAGAGGTTGGCCACTGGTCACCTGAATTTATGAACTCCATGAGGAACTTGCCTTCACAGGACAGGAGGTAGTGTGCTATAGCTGACAGTTCAGTGGCAACAAAATCTGCCTAATATGTGTGGGCCACATAATCATGCTAGCATTCACAGGAACTCCAAATCCATCAGATTTTCAAATGGCCTGGTAAATGGGAGAGTATTCCAGTTAAATTTCCCACATCAGTACTCAGCCAAATAAAATTATCTGAACTGCTAAGGACTGTTAGGCTCATGTAGGTTTTTTAAAAACCTTCCATCTGGTCTATTTATCAAGAATATGCAGTAATAACAAAGCAGAAAAACTCTTAAAACCAAACCTAGTCACTCATGCACCAATAGGTAACTCTCACTTTGGAGCTCCTTAGAACCACCCCTAGTGCATCTATTATGTCTGGAAATTCATTACAGTATTTTTATCTGAAATTTTGCAGATATTAATGCAAATGGGAAAGCACTGACTGAAACCAAAAATAATATCTAAACAAGTCATTTTAATAATGACTGAATTAATTACTGAACAGCACAGGCCAAACATACTAATATAGATGTGGCCTTATGACACATCCACAGCCACAAAAAGCATACAATATTCCTCTTCAAAGTTAATCTGAGTACAATGCTATCAATGTTATGATAAGGAAAAGCTTCCAGAAATGGCTAAAGGTTGTAGCTCTTAATTATATATTTACAGGTAACATTATTCTCTCTGTGATCAAGGAAATTAATTTTCATTAGGGATGAAAATCTTTACAATTTGTTTTTCTTGAGAAGCAACAGTAATGAGTTGTTGGACAGATGAAATATTGGTTATGGCAAGCTCTCCCTATTAACCTCCCTATTAGTACAGGAAGAAGGCAGTATAACACACCATAATAGCACCCCAAAAAATAGTCTGAATTCTCAGAAAGGCCCAAAAGAACAGATATTAAATTTTGGGAAAGTTTAAAGGAATGCATGGTCTTTAATAAGGCCTCATTAATTTATTTATGACAACTGATAGTAAAGGCCTTCCTGTAAGTTACAAGGGGAAAAGAACCATACAAAATTAAAGAATGGCCATCAACAAAAAGCCTTTGGCCTTTTTCATTTATTTATTTGGCCTATTTATTTTCTCCATAAGGGGCAAACACAACAATAGCTTTAAGACCTGGTTCTGTGGAGCTGCACAGCAGGCAAGTCATGCAAGAAAATTCCTCCTTTCTGAGCTCCCCCGAGTGACAGGCAGGATTGCTCAGAGAGCCCAGCTGGAGGTGGCTCAGGCAGGGTCAGGGGGGAGCCTGGGACACCACATCAGGCTCAGCACATCCATGGCTCAGCAGATGACTCCTCCGAGGCTGCTGTGCACTGCCATGAGCAAGGGTTTTGCAGGCAAAACAGGAAAGAAACTGGTTTATGCTGGATTCCAGTACTACATGATGGCCATGTGTGTGCTGTGACCCTGGAGGGGGAATGGCTTTTCTACTAAACCTGAGAGATGCCCTCTCCTCCTCACATGGCAGCCAAAACCTTTCAGGAGTTTTCCATAAATGGGAGAGGCATCCTGGGACAGCCATCAGGGTGACCACCAGGACGTCCTCCTGGTCAGGGACAGTTTCTAAGATTTAGGTATCTAGGCTTTCTGATTCAAAGGAAATGTTTGATAGTGGGTATTCAGCATCTCACACAATACTCACTCTCTGGAGTATTCCCTTGGGTAATTCCTGCCTGAGACAGGAGATGCCTTTCCTGCAATAGCCTTCAGTTTTGCTGGAACTGGCAGAGTGCTGCATGTGGTTTTGATCATTTCAAGTCAGCATCTTCTAATGAAAAATCTTTTTATTAAAATTTCCAATCAGCTATATGGCTCATCTTGGAATTACACCATGAGGTTAGCTCTGAAAACAACCAATTTTTTCCCAAAATGCTTCCATGGACAGATTTGAAAATGCCTTTGCATACATTACTTCTGAACCAATCTTGTCACTAAATCCTATAAACAGGCAGTGGAAATGTCTCCTTATTGCTGTTTATCATTGAATAAAGCAATTGAAAAGCTTTTACAATGTGAACTGATAGTGGCCAAAGCCAGGATGTGAGTGATTCATGCAAATCAGCAGCTCCCAGCCATATCATTATGGATTAGGGATGTGAGACACAGCATTAGCAGCAAGCATCTTGGAAATGCAGAAATGAAAAGCATCACCTCTCCCTGAGCCTCGCACTNACCAATAGGTAACTCTCACTTTGGAGCTCCTTAGAACCACCCCTAGTGCATCTATTATGTCTGGAAATTCATTACAGTATTTTTATCTGAAATTTTGCAGATATTAATGCAAATGGGAAAGCACTGACTGAAACCAAAAATAATATCTAAACAAGTCATTTTAATAATGACTGAATTAATTACTGAACAGCACAGGCCAAACATACTAATATAGATGTGGCCTTATGACACATCCACAGCCACAAAAAGCATACAATATTCCTCTTCAAAGTTAATCTGAGTACAATGCTATCAATGTTATGATAAGCAAAAGCTTCCAGAAATGGCTAAAGGTTGTAGCTCTTAATTATATATTTACAGGTAACATTATTCTCTCTGTGATCAAGGAAATTAATTTTCATTAGGGATGAAAATCTTTACAATTTGTTTTTCATGAGAAGCAACAGTAATGAGTTGTTGGACAGATGAAATATTGGTTATGGCAAGCTCTCCCTATTAACCTCCCTATTAGTACAGGAAGAAGGCAGTATAACACACCATAATAGCACCCAAAAAAATAGTCTGAATTCTCAGAAAGGCCCAAAAGAACAGATATTAAATTTTGGGAAAGTTTAAAGGAATGCATGGTCTTTAATAAGGCCTCATTAATTTATTTATGACAACTGATAGTAAAGGCCTTCCTGTAAGTTACAAGGGGAAAAGAACCATACAAAATTAAAGAATGGCCATCAACAAAAAGCCTTTGGCCTTTTTCATTTATTTATTTGGCCTATTTATTTTCTCCATAAGGGGCAAACACAACAATAGCTTTAAGACCTGGTTCTGTGGAGCTGCACAGCAGGCAAGTCATGCAAGAAAATTCCTCCTTTCTGAGCTCCCCCAAGTGACAGGCAGGATTGCTCAGAGAGCCCAGCTGGAGGTGGCTCAGGCAGGGTCAGGGGGGAGCCTGGGACACCACATCAGGCTCAGCACATCCATGGCTCAGCAAATGACTCCTCCGAGGCCGCTGTGCACTGCCATGAGCAAGGGTTTTGCAGGCAAAACAGGAAAGAAACTGGTTTATGCTGGATTCCAGTACTACATGATGGCCATGTGTGTGCTGTGACCCTGGAGGGGGAATGGCTTTTCTACTAAACCTGAGAGATGCCCTCTCCTCCTCACATGGCAGCCAAAACCTTTCAGGAGTTTTCCATAAATGGGAGAGGCATCCTGGGACAGCCATCAGGGTGACCACCAGGACGTCCTCCTGGTCAGGGACAGTTTCTAAGATTTAGGTATCTAGGCTTTCTGATTCAAAGGAAATGTTTGATGGTGGGTATTCAGCATCTCACACAATACTCACTCTCTGGAGTATTCCCTTGGGTAATTCCTGCCTGAGACAGGAGATGCCTTTCCTGCAATAGCCTTCAGTTTTGCTGGAACTGGCAGAGTGCTGCATGTGGTTTTGATCATTTCAAGTCAGCATCTTCAAATGAAAAATCTTTTTATTAAAATTTCCAATCAGCTATATGGCTCATCTTGGAATTACACCATGAGGTTAGCTCTGAAAACAACCAATTTTTTCCCAAAATGCTTCCATGGACAGATTTGAAAATGCCTTTGCATACATTACTTCTGAACCAATCTTGTCACTAAATCCTATAAACAGGCAGTGGAAATGTCTCCTTATTGCTGTTTATCATTGAATAAAGCAATTGAAAAGCTTTTACAATGTGAACTGATAGTGGCCAAAGCCAGGATGTGAGTGATTCATGCAAATCAGCAGCTCCCAGCCATATCATTATGGATTAGGGATGTGAGACACAGCATTAGCAGCAAGCATCTTGGAAATGCAGAAATGAAAAGCATCACCTCTCCCTGAGCCTCGCACTAAGCAGCAGGACAGATGCCCTCTCAAATTGTCTACTCAAGCAGAGAGGGCACCACAGAGCACCATTAATGGGAAGGTCCACATGATTGTGTAACATTTGCCTATTTATAAGTTCAGAGGGATGCAGCATGCATTATTTATTTAGTTGTGCTCCATGGTAATTAGCAGGGCTGGAGACTGGAGAGCAGAGCCAGTGAAGAGGTCAGACGTGCTCCTGTCACAACTCTGCTAATCCCCAGCAATCTGCCTCTCTTTCAGCACATCTGCAAGTGCTCTCTTATCTGCTGCACTGAAGCTGGGTAGCCATGAGTCTCCTTGGGCTTCTCAAATGAAGTCCTCTTTTTCTTTATACAGACTTTGACAGAAAGAAAATAATACACATGTTCTGACATAAATATTCTGTGGCCTTTTTGAATGACCTTTCTTTGCTTTAGGGATTTGCAAGAAATTATTATCTTGGAAATGGAGTTAGGAAGAGCAGTCAAATTTTGTACAGGAAATCAGGTTTTCCTTAGAAGCCAGCATTTGATGCAACACTTTCACAGGTAAAATATTTTTACAAAATGCTAACAGTAAATGTTGGACTTTTGTTTGGCATCTCAGGTGGACAGAGCTGACAGGCAGGTGGCTCTGTGACCATGGCAGATTAGAGGAATGAGGACACAGATCACTGTGGTGGAAACAGGGTGAATCAGACACATGGACAGGTTGAGTGAGTGGCTTGGCACTGGGGTGTTGACTGCAGAATTTTGGCAGCCCAACAGGGTGCAGAAAATGGCTGTGTTTTCAGGATATGTTGAACCATGGGAGGAGAAAAGTTAGTTATGATTGATATGTCAGGACAGGAGCTCCCATCACCCTTCCATCTATGAGAGCTTTGGCTTGCACTGCCCTTCCCTACTGGAAAGCAAGCATCAGTGGAGAAAATGTTCCCTATGCCATGTTCCCCACATGGCAACTGAAGTACATTCATAGTGCAAACATTCAGATGTTGAGATGCTTACCCTAGACAGTTATCTCACAAAGTGCAGTCTGACCATTGCTGCCTCACACCAAGAGGCTTTCAGCAGCCAAGCAGAGCAGGCACCTTGACCTCGTGCTTCAGGCTTGAGTGCAGCCCTGCCCCAAAGGGCTGCTGAGTCATGTTGCATGAGAAAAGGGATGGAGAAGAGCAAAAATAGGAAATGGACACCTGACTGCAAACAGCCCAGAGGCTGCTGTCTTTCCTCCTCCAGTGCAGAAACCACAGGTTCTGGCTTCATGGTTTTGAGGCCCACAAGTTTTGGGTTTAGTGGTCAGAATCCCAGCAGGTCCTGCACTGTGGAGTATCTTTTTCCTAAGCCATCTCATCTGCTGACTAGCTTCAAAGCTTATCAAAATAATCTTAAGCTGACAAGCTGCTTAGGTAGCTTCCTTCCACACCTCCAGGTCTTAGGGACAGGAATTCCAGCTCATCTCCCTGTAAGCACACCCAGCCTCCTCACAGCCCTTTGCTGACAGCCTGTTGTGCGGGGTGGCTTTGCTCCCTTAAGCTCTCTCAGGAACATCTCAGGGAAATAAACTGAATCCATCCTGCCCCTACCCAACCCTCCAGTGTTTCTGCAACAAGTCCTTCCTTACAGCCTGATGCCTTTGCAAAGCCCTTGGTAGGAATGGAAAAGCCACACACAAAATGGTGTTCTCTAATCCAGATCTGAACAAGAGAAACTGGTAAATAAATAGTAACTGCAGGAGAAGTAGTAATGTGGTGTTTTCTGAGACCCGCGTGGAAGGGAGGAATGATGCATCTGACTCCACTGATATCAGAAGGCTAATTTATTATTTTATGACCTGGATTATATTAAAGAATGCTAAACTGAACTATACCAAAGAATAGAGAATGGATACAGACAGAAGGCTAGAAGATACTAATGAAAACTCGTGACTCTCTCCAGAGCCTCGACAAAGCTGGCCCATCATTGGCCAGTAAGTAAAAACAATTTACATGAAACCAATGAAACAACTAACTGTTGGTAAACAACCTCCAAACCACATTCCAAAGCAGCAAAACACAGGAGAAGCAAATCAGATAATTATTGTTCTCATTTTTCTCTGAGGCTTCTCAGCTTCCCAGGAGACAATCCTGGGCAAAGAGATTTTTCAGAAAATATGATGGTGACATAGTAATATTAGAAATTTTGAAATATGAGTTTATTAGGAACTTGGTGAACTGGCAGGAGAATCCAGTTTCTGGTTTTTTTTTCTTTCTTTAATTTAAACTGAAATTAATTCAGGGAAACCCCGTGGAGCACATTAGCCAGAAGGTCAGACTAAGTGTTCAAGGCGATCTTCTTTGTCTTTTTGGTGTATGAAAATCAATGAAGATGGAATTTTCAGATGAAAGAAAAGGCACCTCATTCTCTGGACCAGATTCCAGCACAGCCTGAACACCAGTGTACAGTGTCTCAGCCACCAAAAAGGCATTTCTCCCTTCTGCAATCTCATGCTGCTCTCCAGGCTCTTACACTGAGCTAAGGCAGGATCCTCCTGGCACTGCAGACAGTGTGTGTGTGCAGCATTTTTAGCCCCTGTGCATCAGAGTCCTGTGGACCACACTTTGGGGTTCCCTGAGTCCCTGCATGCACAGAAGAGCACTGTCATTTGAGAGATTTTACAGGAACAGGCTTTTCATTGCACAGTTTCACTGCAACATTCTCATCAGCTGCGCCCAGCACTATGGCCTTAGAACAAACCTGTATTCATCTCCATTTATAAAGAATGAAAAAGACAGAAAAGGCCATTCAATGCTAAATAATACCTCTTTGAAAGAATAGCACCAAGTTTTTTGTTGATCTAGGATATATTATCATGTCAGGGTCACTGGCTGGGCTCTAGTACAGTGACAATCCCCCCAGGTTCAAGCAGTTGCAGCTCTGTATGGAGCTCCATTTAGAGGGATGCTTGGCAGTCCTAGCAGGGGTAATCTGGCTACAAAGAGCCTGGAGTTATAGGTTGTAGCCATGATATTTTCTGAAAAATCCTTTCCTTAGGATTTTTTCTCCTGAGAAGCTGAGAGGCCTCAGNAATCCTTTCTTCTATTCTTTTAGTATAGTTTTAATATAATATATATCATAAAGTAATAAATCAGGCCTTTTGAAACATGGAGTCAACATTCTCATCTCTTCCCTCATCCTAAGACCCCTGCAAACACCATCACTGTAGGTTATGGACCTGGACATGACATGATCCATCATTCCCAAGCAACCTTGAGCCAGTCTCATAAAACCAGCATCTTCACACTAGGACCTGAGTCTAGACTGCTGGTGTAAGTTCCTCTCAGCCCCAATTCTCTCCTCATCAACCATCAGCAGAGCTGCCCTGCTGCTGCTGGGCTTGAGAGGCTCAGCTCATGGGAGTTTGCAAACTGCTCCCACACTCAGATCAGAGAGTGATTACAGAGTGCAAAGCAGGAAAGAGGAACCTTTTCTTCCTGAGGCCCAAACAGGCTTTTAACAGGTTTGATATCAGGTTCTGTATTAACCTCTTGCACTCCAGCAATGATTCCCAAAGGAACCCAGCCAACACGGTGGGGTGGAATGGTCTACATGAAATGAAGCTACAGGTTATATCCAAACACATCCCAGCTACAAAGTAGCCTGATGTGATTTATTGAGCACTTTTAGAAGTGTTAACACATTTCTACAGCAGACATCAGTAGCAAGGAATTCACAGAGCTGACTTAACGAAGAAACTCTGTGATGTGCTCAAAGCCACTAAGAACACTTCTGCAAAGTATCAAAATTGCAATTTGAAACTAGAAAATCCCAACTTTTACCTCACTGTTTGCTCTGAGAGTAGGTTGCCTTCCACTTAGAGCTGAAACTCCATATGCAAGCGATTTTTCATTCCTACTCAAATTGCTTTAGCTATTTTTAGGTCATATGAGTAGAATAAATATCATTAAGGATTTTTCAGGCATTTTTAGAATCGCTTCCTAACTAAAAAAGAGATCCTTTTCACAAAAAATAAATTCTCTAGTCATCCATCCATAAAAGCACTCAGACCTTTTGATATTGTAAAAACCAAATAATGAAAAAATACTGAGTTAACCACATTAGAAAAGCTCATACTGTACATTTAGGGCAGCTATTCAGTATAAAAACTTTTAGCAAGCACAGGTACAGAGCTGGACTGGAGGCAGAGCCAAGCTGTGCTATAGTGATTTAGAGAAAGAGAGCAAGAAATTCAAAATGAGCACTGTGAAGCAAATGACATGCCATTACCACTAATATCTCTCAGTGAAGTTTGGCTGAGCATTCTTTAAAATCACAGCTCAGTCCATGGATATGAGCCCAAGGAGCCCTCCCATGACCAATTTTGGGCTGTGGAGTTTAATGGCTGGGACTGGATCACAAGTCAGGAGATGCAGACTGGGTCCCCAGCTCTCCAGGCACCATGCTGGAACCATTTCTGTTCTCCCTGCCACTGCTTCCTTCCTGCCTTGCCCGTTCTGAGCACAGAACATTCTGGGGGACACTGGCCTCTGTCCCTCTTGGACAGGGCTCAGCACAGCAGGGCTCACATCCCAGCTGGACACCTTCCATGCTGCATCCATGGGAGCCCCACACAGGCACCAGGCCAGCTGCCCTCACACAGAACCACCCTGTACCTGCCCTAGAAGGCTGTACAGGCTGCTCTTCATGAAATCAGCAACATTACAGGCCTGCTTTTCTCCATGCACAAGCTCCTGCTGCCTTATCTCCATGTTTGACGCCATCTGTATTTCTCCTTCATCCTGGTTATCTCAACAACCTCCCCACCACATGGAATAACTGAGAGTTTGCCAGAATAACATCCTATTCTGCTCAGCTGACTGACAGAAATGAAACCAGGGATGCTACCTGCCTACAGTCCCAGGAGATGCACACACAAGCCTGTGACTGAGAGCTTCCTTGGCTGCCCCCATCACCAACGAGCTGCCCTTTCCTTTTTTATCCAGGCAGGCAGTAAGTTCCTGTCACAGGTGCTGATTTCAGTGAGACTTGTCCTCTTGGGTGTTTGCCACAAACCATTTTTGTCAGCCGCCAGAAAAAAAGTCAAAAAGGGATGAGACTTTTTGGGAAGGATTTTACAGAGAAATAAAAATGGCATGAGACTCCTAGGAAACACAAGAGAAGTTCAGGCAGGAAGCAGGACATGAGATGCTGTCCTCTCTGCTTCTCTGACACATCTACTTAGGCTGGAAAAGATAATTCTCTGATGTTTCCAGGTCTCAAAATGCCAGCACTGGAGCCAGGTGGCCTCTGCAACGTATCTGACCCACAGAACAGAGCAGCCAAAGGTGTATTCATGCTGTGAGTGGCACCTGCTCTGCTGCCAGCCGTTCTTAGCTGTCTGTAATGAGCAGAAGGTGACAGCACAGGTGACAATGGAGACAGGCTATGGGGCAGAAGTTGGTGAGTTATTGAGTGCTCTGAGTGACTCTGAGTACCCAAACAGAAGCGCAGCCTTCTCAGAAACCAGGAGTCTCTACTCCGATGAGTTCCCCAGTCTGAGTTCTAAGAAAATTGACCAATTATCCAAAGAGAGAACACAAATCCCTTGGTCACTCTGCAGGACACGTGTATTTCTGTATACACTTATCTTGATAGTTCAATTATCTGAGACTTAAGCCCCATGCTTGAGAATGCCCTTCACAGTGCAATGCAGTGAAGTCAGTATGGACAAGCACAGCACAACAGCAAATACTCAGCATATTTCTGGAAATGAGGAGCCCCAGTCAGCCCCAAGAGTGCTCTTCCTAGGAACTGAAAAGAAGAGGCAGCTCTGTCTTCACCTCTCACATTAACCTGAAGCTCAGACATGCATATTTCAAAGAACTGCTCAGCATTTTCAGTATTTTTACCTCTTTCAAAAAGGGGAAAAAAGAACACAGCTTTCCAGGTTGGATCACACAAAAAAGATTTCTAGTCTTGAAGCCATTTCATCACTTCACCCAGTGAATATCCTCCAACATATACCAGTGTGAAGAGTAATCCCCAGCAAATGCTGGCTGTAGCAAGGGATTTTCTGCTCCACTACTTCTGAACATCTCCAAGCAAACACTGGACAAATTGCACAAGGGAAGGGGTCAGTGCCATCGTGAATATTTCATCTAGACAGCACAACAAAATTTGGCACAGAGAATAGAAAGGTAGAAAAATCCGTGAAAAATCACTTTTCAATTATTCTTTCACTCAGTACTACTTGTTCTTTGGTAAAACACTGCAGAGTGATTCTCTTGCAATCAGAAGAAGAAACCTCTGCTCTTGGCAATCTATTTTTGGAAACTGAAAATCTCATTCTGCTTTTCTTAATTCCTGCTTAGAGGAATTGTGTGATAAGGATGTAAGCCTTGTAGCTTATTAGAAATTATACAATTAACATTCAAAAAACCTGCAACTATTTTTTGTATTAAACTTTGCTTTTATAGACAATCACTGCATCACAGACAAATTTATCTCTCTCAGGTATTTTTCGAATTTCTAACACTTCTCTGCATGCTAGCACTTACTGTCATACATTTTCTTGTAGACTTATTTACCATTTCTGCTGTTTTTCTGTTCTCTACATAAACCTTTTTTAAAAATAGGATCATCATTCAGCTCTGTCATTTTTTTTACCCAGATTTCTGTCTCACTAGCTGGTTTTCCTACTAGGTTAAAGACTACTCTTCTGTCTTAAAAAACATATATTTGGAATTTTTTACCACTGAATCTCAGGCTGCATTTTCTGAGGTAATTGTTATTTTGTCCCCATTTGTTCTCACCCTCAGAATTTCACCAAGTATCTCAGAAATTCTGTGATTTTTTTAGAGAGGTGGTTCTTGGAGATCTGTGTGAACACAAAAAATGTCACACTAACCTTCAGAGTTCTAGATCAAATTCTGGAGATGAGATTCTGAATCTGATATGACTCTAGATGGCAACTCCTTCTAAAATGTACTTGGGGTTTGTGATGCTGTATTTTCATTGAGACTTGATTCTAAAGGCTCTTGGCTCATGACTAGTTGAGGTTAGTTGAGTCATGGTTACTTTACAATCAAATTTGTTAATTCAAGTATCATCAACAGCTGCATCTGAATCCACATTGCTGCCAATTCTGATTCCCACTGTGCAAAGTCTCTTCAGACCTCAGGACTCTCACCTCTGACCTCTCATCCTCACCACCTCATTCCCACCACCTGCTAGGACTGTGAGCACAGCAGCTGCATGTCACAAGTGCCATCTGCCACAGCACTGTGCTCCTTGTCCCTCCCCAGCTCAGCCACTTGCACAACCACCAGCCCTGCAACAGGCTGTGCTGAATGGTTCCAGTCTGACCAGAGCCAGACAGGGCAGAAGAAGAGGATGGATTCTGTTCTGGGCTCTGCTCCTGCTGTAACACATAAACTGGCAGACAGCAGAGCACTTTGCCTTGGGTCCCTACAAACTGGGAGAGTGGATATGTCAATCCTTAAGTAAAAAATATTTTGAACCTGTTGGCTGAAAGCCACTATGTAAATGCTGACTGTGTATTAGGAGACACTGCTCCTACTTTTGGGCCCTTTCTCATTCACAGATGTTATGCATTTAGTCAGCCACAATAGTATTTTTTAAGTCATAGGATACCTGGAGAAAATAACCTCAGTAGCCATCTCCTGGGAAGGGAAAAGAATGATCCTGGCTCTGGCAGCAAACAGTCCCTGCACCTCGTTACGGTTCCTAGCAGAGGAAAGGAAGCAGTGTTAGCATGCTGCTGCTCTGTACAGCTGTACATGGTAAAACTCCATGGTGTGTGCTACCCAGTAAAGCTGACTATGGACCTGCCTGGCATTGAACTCCATAGATCCATGAATTCATTTTATGAAGAGAAAAAGTCTCCCAAAGCATTTTCAAAATTCAAAACAGGATACTAATGAACAGGCAATCCTCTGGCTGGCACTTAGTGTTGGAATATGTCATTGCCCACAGAAGGAATAAATAATCTCTCTTAAACCTACCTGCAGAGCAGCAACTAATACATAACAGTGGATATCCTTGGTGGGAACAAAGGTCCATCTAGCCTGGAATGACATTTTCAACAGCGGACAACATCAGACATTTAGAAGCAAGATGAATTTGGTTTTCCCCAGTCACACCATCCTTACTCCCACCAGTCTGCTCCCCACAGGGTGAAGCTGTGACAAATGTGCAGACCAGTGACTGCATGTCTTCTCTCTCAATTGTCTAATCCTTTTCTGAAGCAACCTGTGCTTCTGCTTTCCACATCCCTTGGCAACAAACTGGAGCAGCAAAAGGTGGTGTATCACAGCACCATGCTCTGCACCCTGCAGTGACAGGGAGGAGCACCAGCCTGGTTCCTGATGATGGTACTCCCAAGCCAGCTTCCTATGTCCTGCAAGAAAAGCAGGAGGGTGCTAGATGTGATGTGCACCTTGTCCAAAGCACAATTTAGGACAATTTTCTGCTGTTCTCCTCTTTGACCCAAACCACAAATATCCAAAAGAAAGAGAATATTACACTGAATACCTGAGGAGTTTTCAAAGAGGCAGCACAAGATCATGCCCTGTTTCCATTTCTAGTTAGTTGTCCTCCTAGTGGGCCATCCATTTCCCCTTCATGGGAAAACTCGTGGAAGACAGGATGAAATTATCTGCAGGTGAAATGAAGGCTGTAACAGCCACAACAAGCTTCAGGGGACAGGTACAAGCTGGGTTAATGTGCTGCCTTTCATCAGGAAGAGCCTCATGTGCCTCTGTGGACACTCCTGCAGAGGTCCCTTCCCCTGCCATTTGTCAGCAGCCACGTTTGCATAACCTGAGTCAGAAGCTACAGTCGCTCTACTCAGTCCTTGCACAAGGGTGCTCTGCCTGTGCAGCCACCACAGCTAAAAGATTTGGGGGAGCCCCTGTACCAGCCCCTCATGAGCCCCTCTGGGCATGAAGACTTTATTCTCTTGTATTTTAGGCCATAAATTGGAAATGACAGCAAAGTAATCAGGAGAGGATCATGCTGTGCCTCCTAACTCTCCTGAGCCTCCACTGATTATATAGGAGAAATCCAAGCAGACATGGAATTAAATCACTTCCCTTACGTTGGATTAGTTGAAGCTGCTCTGTAAATGACAGATTGCTAACAGCTCCCTTAATGACATCACCCAATATGTCATAAAATCTGCTGCCAACACTATGGATTTTTTCCCCCAGACAGAAGTGTTCTCTGGCTGTAGAGCAGAAGTTTCATTGGCAAAATGTGGCTCAAGAAATAACCTATAAAAGCTTCTCAGTGCATAAGGTAAGTACCACCCAAAAACTCACTGAAGAATAAAATTATCCTTGGCACTGCTTTCCTGGAACAGTGCCCCATGTCAGATTTTTCAAAGTGTTTGTGATTGAAATGATCCATCCACCATCTCTGCAGGTAACACTCACAGCTCAGGAACAGTATCCAGATCTTTGCCAGGTTACTAGCCTTGGGTGAAAACTGTTATCTTCTTATTGCTTTCATGCTTTTTGGAAGGAAACTCTTCCCAGACGGGTATTTGCATTAGAGGAGAAACAGATATACTTGTAGTACAATAACAAGGATTATTTACCTGGAGTTTCACTATTATCCCTTTACTTCCAGGCTCACATCAGTTCTTTTGCCAGAGCTGCAAGTGACAACCAGAGCATACATAGCACCAGCAGCCTTTGAGAATTTCTGAGAGACAATTCACAGGTTCTCTATTTTTCAGACACCAGGAATCTAGCTTGCAGCAATGCACCACAAAACCACTACTCATCTTTTAAAATTTTGCTGTAGAACTCACTTGGGCAGCCACCAAGCATGACCACACAAAAAGTGCTTGCTTATCCACTCCTATAATTCGGTACTACCTGTATTTTCTCACCAGCATGCCTTGTGTGAGAATTAGCACAGCTTCCTGGACTGTTTTCAAAAAGGGCAAATATATTTGTAAGGGAAATACAGCTCTAAGTGGAGCCAATGGTGAAGAAGGAGAAAGTCCTCCTTCCTTATTGAGACAAACTAAATCCTGCTTCATGGTGCAGTGCACTGAAAGTCTCCAAGATTTGGTCCTTCTGATCAAGGTGAGGCTGCCTCTCTCCACTCAGCTGCAGAAAATCAGTGTTGGCTGCTGTTTCCCTATCACTCCTTAATCAGATCCTCTTCTCTATGCATGCCATCTTTCCTGCATCCCATCACCTATGCACTCAAAACAGCCACAGCTGAACACCCAGAACATGAATAGCAAGAAGGAAAAAGTGGAATGCTAAATCTTGTGTGAATTTAAAGCTAGTGCACTTGTCGGCAAGGTCCCAGGATGTGGCTCGACTGTCTTCGGTAACTCCTCGTGTATCAAGTGTACATCTGTTCCCTGCAGCAATTCTTGCCAACAGAACACCCTGCAGAACACCAGTGTGCTGGGGATGCTGAGAAGCAGTGGTCTGAACAATCTGTCACTCATGTACATTCAAAAGAGAATCACTGTAGAGACACTCGCTGGCACTGTGAGTAAATGAGCCATGAGCTACATATCTGGCTTTGCTGCAGTTGTTTTCTGAAGGAAAAAGCAAGTCAAAAAGGAAGTGTAACACTTGGCTGAATGCTGAAGTGACCAAATAAATGGGATTAGCTAAACCTTGCTTGTCCGTCAGTCATTCCTCTCTGTATGGAAGCAGTCTCTGAAGCCTGCCCATGATGATGACAGCCTCAGTACCTGTTTGGGTTCCTGAGCTGACGCATTTCAAGCTTTGTCATCTGGTTATGTTATGCACTCACCTTGGTCCTGTTGTCCAAGGGAAAAACATGGTTTGGCCAAATTTGTCGCACCCAAGTACTTCCAGTATGTGGAATAAAAGGCTAAAATAAGCCTCCATGAATTTTGTTCTCAAATTCAGATCTGCAGTGCCATGACTGCAAAGTGACAGATGTCAAAGCCAAGCCGAGTACCTCATTAATGCAGAGATAAACACACAGAATATGCTGTTTGGAATGACAACACAGTGTGTTTATGTATGTATGCCACTATTTATCATTCTGCAGATGGTTGCTCACAGTGATGTACATCCACAAATATGTTTAATTTTGCCTTTTCCTTTTTTAGGTAATTACCATTTTTCCTTGTTTACACTGACTACTTCTAAGAAGGCCTAGAGATCTCTGAGTTTCTCTGAGGGCAAGGGGTCACATTGCACAAAGCAGACCAGGATCAACATGCAATCAGTTCTTTGCAGTAATAACAGTCCATGCCTGTAGAGCATTTTTAAAGAAATTATCTTGCTCTCATTTCATAGCCAGGAAAGCCCAGAGAGGTGAAATGACTTCCCCAAGGTCGCACAGCAGGCTCTGCTCAGTACATAGTTACTATTGTTGCAAATTGGGTTGCTCATCAAGCTTATGCTACTCACACCACTCAGATACAATTCAAACAATAATTATTATTTCTACTGCAATTTGCACGGCAGTCAAAGCTGGAGGCCACAATCAGGATTCAGCTTGTGCTGGGCTCTGTTCAAGCACCAAATCAAATGCAGTCCCTGCTCCAGGGGGGTTCCCATCTCAGTAGGGACATTGTTCTGTGGGAACACAAGTGGCACTGGAAAGGGAGGGAAGGAGAGAGGGAGAGACAGAAGGCAGAAACCTGAGGGTAAGGTCTCATTTTTTTGGATAACTTTTGTGAAGTTTGGAAACTTATTAATACTTAAATTATTTTAAGTTAGCAAGAAATATAAATGCATTATTGACAGTTGTCTGTCTAGTTACTTAGGTAGCAGTTTATCTTCATCATCTTAATTGCACAAATACTTTACTTTCACTCCTGAGGTCTTTGATTACATTGAGAGACAGCAATTGGATCCTGCTCTTCAGAGCACTGACTCACACTGCACTCACCCAATATCAGAGTGCACTCTACTTCTTGAGGAGTGATACTATATTTAATTTTACATCTCTCCAATCAACTGTTAGGGCAATTCTTGCTGTAGACCTTTTTATACCCTATGGGCTGATACATTTTACAGCCCATGACAATTTGGTACACTAACCATGAGATAATGAATTAATTTCACTCTTGCTAACTTAAGACTGCTACTAAGCTCTGCAGTAGTAAAACACATATTAACTCCCACCTTACTGTCTCACTGCATCCTAATGTGGCTCCATGCTAGCAGAATGTTATGTTCCAAATGACCATATAGCCATTCCTCTTTGGAAGCCTTAACTAAGTCCAATATAATAATTAATATCTCCTCTAGTACTGAATGACATGGACACAATGGGATTATTTTCAAGAGCAAGATTGCTCAGTACCAAGTCAGGACTTCTGAAAGGTCCTTGGAAGTCAACTCCTACATTTTCTGGTAGGGATCTGCTACTCTATTATTTATTGTAATGCATGTATTTGTATAAATAATGTAAAAGAGCATACAGGAAATATTTGATTGACATCCATAACCTCAGATGGGTGGGCATATTTTTCAGATTTCAATTAAGCCAAACATTCAAAACATCTTTCCAGTCCATCAAAGCATGTGCTTATAAATCCTTTGCTCAGCTGATGTATTCTGTTGAAACAACCAGCTTTTCACTGACAGTAACAGATTCTAGACCAGCACAATAATACCATAATGTACTCTAGGAGAACTTGAGAATTCACAATTTAAATACATTATTTTACAGAACAAAAGAATGAGCATTCATTTACAATGACTTTCCTTGCCCCTATTTTCAATTGGCTAAATCCACATATAAATTAATGACCTATCACAATGCCTGTTGAGGATACAGCATCAAAAACTAAGGCACTGGAGAACTGACATAAAAAATACCAACGTGATTTCATTTTAGACCATTCAAATTTTTCAGAAATTGATGTTAGGTGCACATTCACTTGTTCCTCTCTGCCAGGCATCACTGAAGCTCAGCAGAACTGAGGTATTTACTTAAATGATTAGAACTTGACTTTTAGTACAATGATAAATGGAAGCAATAAATAACAACAGCTTTCTTTAGCAATTGCCAATACATATTTTGCAGCTCTTCAAGCATCATCCACTAATCTCCTTTAGCATCAGGCAATTCAAATTCCTTTATCATTTTCTGATACCTGTATTCATGACACTGTGGCTTTATTTTAATCCCACACAAAAGCACATTAAGAAGGAACTATGATTGACAGAATATTGCTAATCAGAAACAATCCTCCCTAAACTCAGCTTCATAAATTCAAGACACAAGCAAGCATAACCAGAGGGCGGGATTCAGCTCTGCACTGTGAAACCCAAGTGAAATTTAAACAGGCAAGTTGAGAGTAGAACCCGGGTTTGGTTCACTTTGCCAGCATGCTGCTGCCTAATCACTTGAGCTGTTCTCCTGTTTGTGAGACATCTGTGTGGGGATGACAGAGAACCTACAGAAGTCCTGTGAACTACTGAAATAGAAGTCAGAGGTCAGACAGGATCCCCCTGGCATTTTAATCCCAGTAAATTGGATCTAGGCAACTGCTTGATGGCTTGGTTACAGACTGACATCACATCCTAAGGGGCTGCTGCTCCTGGATGTGCTGCAGAAACGCTGCACTGGCCCTGCCACAGCCAGGGTAGGTCCTTTCAGCCTCCTGCAGTCTGACAGGCTAAGGCAGATGTGTGCAGCTGAGAGTTTCATTGCACATTCTCTGGCACAGCCCTGCTCTTGAATCTGTGCTTACCCATCACCTGATGAGGCACAAAGTAAAATGGAACTGTCTCTACAAGTGTGATCTGCATTTGGGCCAGACTTGATGTGGGGAAAAACAGCCCCAGGGAACAAAAGAAAATACATCTCTTGTGAAGAAACAAAATTGCAGTAACAATTTCACAGACCACCTCACTTTTGCCTCAGAACAATTCCTCCAGTGTACCATACAGCTAAAATTAAATGAAATTCTGTCTTATATACACCAGTTTATACATACCATCTTAGGTTCAAACATAAACTTGCAGAGTTCAGTAAGACTAAATTTAAACCCAGACCCTTGTATCTGCAGATCTATCCCTCCAAGGGTGCAAAATCCTGAAGAGCATTTGTGAGTATCCATACTGCATGCAAGAGCTTTCACAGACAAGTACACCATCAACAGCGTTCAACTGGAATCTCAGGGTCTGCCTTAAATATACTTATTTGATGCACTGAACACTTGTTAATCCTGCTGAAAAAGTGCTGCCTCCTCTTTCTCCCTCTCTGAAACTGCTGCAGGAGGCAGGAAAAAAGGCAGCAAGGACAGAGCAGGGAACTCAGCATCACCCTGCTACCCATCCTGTGTGAGCAAGGACCACTCAGAGTCCCTTCTTTCAACACCCAACACACTGGACACCAGCCTATTCACACAAAACACAACATGTGCATATGTATAAAAAGATGAAGAGATTTTATGTATTTCTTAACTATGTAGAAAGATTGTTTATGTAACAGCATGGCAACACAAAATGATGGTTCATGGGAAGCTAACAAGAGAAAGCTTCTCCAGGAAACATCCTAGGCAAAATTACATCTCAGGTTAGTCACAGAACTGATTATCTGTAAAATTGTTTTCCTGAAACCTTGAATTTTCAAATATTTTAAAGGTTTCATGTTTGGATTGCTTTCACTTTTAAACACCAGCACTTAGATAACATAAACAATATTTTATTACTGGAATCTAATATCCAAGTTGCATGAAAATGCTGAAGGCAAAGAGAAAATATGAAGCACACCACTGCAACTGCTGATGTTGCCAAAGTTTTACAGTTTTGCTGAGAATTTAAGGAAAGCCCTTGCCTGTTTGATGAGAATGCCAGATAGGAATGAAGCTCACCTGAAAGATGTACAGATCTTGGTTCCTGTCTATTTTAATCCTGGAAGTCACTGAGTTAGAAGTGATAATGCTTAAAAAAACCAGAACAAATGGGAGTAGAATAGAAAAGAGCATTCACCCAGATGAGTTTGTTATCAGAAATGAGAAGAGAGGAAGAAGACACACTGTTACAAACACTGCATTTTTTAATGCCTTTCATATATTCATCTGTTTCTAGTACATAGCTCAGTATTTTACCAAGTCTCCTTCCTTCAGAAAGTTGCTGTAGAACCTTTCTGCTCTAATAGTTAGAAACCACCTTGCAATTTTCAGCCTGAAGTGATTTATATCCAGATAATATCCATTTCTTCTTGTACCACAGTTAGCCATGAGTTTAGAAACATTAGTTTTCACTCTACAGTCCATGTATTCCAGAGGGTTCATAAACTACTTCTGAGATTTTTAAAAAATACCAAATAACAAATAGCAATAGCAAAGCAGGCAACAGGCTGTGATTTGTTCTAACAATGCTACACAACATGTAGTACCACCTTTGGGAAAAGTTTAGGAAACCAAATCAAGTCAAAGAAAAAATCAGTGGCTCAAAGAGTTCTTTTATTTTCCTCTTGTTCTTAGCTGTTCCAGGAGTTTTTAGTCAGGACAGACATCTTATCAACCTTCCTCTTTCCACATTAAACTAACCAAGCTTTCCTAGTTTTCTTGTCCCAAGACATGTCACCACCCACTGGTTTTCCTTTTTGAAGCCACTCATTCAGAACTGCACATCAGCGTCCAGAATCCCACATGAAATATCACAATGCCTCCTTAATTATGTCAGCATTGCCCTGAATCAGGTGGAAATACTTCTCAAAGTACGTGCCAGGGCCATGTATGTCCTGTCCACAGCAGCATCCCATTGCCATGCCCTCTTCCCTCACAGAATCACAGACTGGTGATGCTGGAAGGCACCACTGGAGATCCATGCAGCCCAACCTCCCTACTCCAGCAGGGAGCAGGTCACTCAGGACTGTGCCCTGATGGCCTGGGAGGGTCTCCACTGTTCCCCACCCTGAGCTGCACAGCCTCTCCCAGTGCCAGCACCACCCTTTGCTCCTCAAGGCTGACAAACAGCCAAGTGTCACCTGGCAAGTGATGCTGGTGAGCCACACTGACGTGGTGCTGCCACGCCAACAGAGGAATCCCACCAAATACAAATGCCTGACAGGAGCTAAACACAAGGGACTGTGGCTGGTAAGACATCTGCATGTTTAGAATGTTTGGGACTGTATTTTTGTGGCATAATGACAATGCATTGCAATTTCAACCTGTTTATTTTAATGATGGTCTAATATAACTTCACCAGTAATAGGAAGGCTAAATACTAAGATACAGCAACCAAGTAATAATTAACTTTCTTTAGAGGAACATAAATCTACAAGGATGAATAATTTTATTTTCATGGTAAGTCTAATACTTCCCTCATGAAATTCATCTTAAAATTTTGAATTAACTCTTTGTGAAATTTGCCTGAATGTCCCTTAAGTGTATGCACTCAATGCATACACTTGTGTGTATGCACTCAATGCAGAACAGTTTTATAGTGTTCAAAGATGTATTAGCCAAGCTGAAGATACCTGTGGGAAATCTGATTTTGAAACACTCAGTCTACATCAGAGAGAAGCCTCATTTATGATTTTTAGGCTCATGGGTAACATTCTTCAACTGTCTCTAAGTGAAAACCCTTTTTTATGGTTTGTTCTACATTGTTGATCACTTCTTCCTCTTGCCAAAGGTTACAAACATCTGTCTTATTCAAGGTGATTACTAAGTCTAGTTTCAAAGATAATTACATTTCATGTAAATTTTTAATCCAGAGATTATTTGTTGACAATTTAAACAAAGCAAATCAGAAATTTATACTATGGCACTAAGTTGCAGTTATAAATTTGTTCAAATTAAAGGAAAAAAAATCCATGTTACCTTAACTTTCCTGCACAGTTAATTCTTGAGCTCCTCATTTTGAGACTTGGCTACACATTGGTTATGTCTACACAGATAAATGAAGCAGTACCAGGGAGCATTCCCAGGCATTGAAACTTGACTTGGCACCATTAAATTGTTAGAATTGTCCCTCAGCATGTGTCACAGGAGTGTTTTTAGTCTGTTCCATCTAACAATCTTCCAAAACATTGCCAGGGCACAGTTTGCAAGGTAGGACATGCCAGGAATGGTTCCCAACAGAATGAGTCTAGTGACCCAGTTTCAGAAGGTAAAAATGCAATAGTGTGGGCACTGGCCAGTGTGCCAGCTGATGCTGCAGCACAGGGGGACTCTGTACCCCACTAATTTGCGGGTGCAGGCACAGCAACCACTTCTCTCTGTTGGGCCCTGGCAAGCTGAGATGGGTCAGTACAGAAATGTCTCTCCAAGAGGCACAGGATCATTTATGTCAGGGTTTCATGCTTACAAGGTGTTCCACCTGGGCAAAACAACCCTGTTCAAGGCTCTTACCCCACCAAGAAACTCCATGGAGCTGGGGAGCATTCCCCTCCCACAGCCACTGCACAAGTCTCTTATCCCACAGGAACAGGCAAAAGGTCAGACTGGAGGCAGAGACATTGCTAAAATCTTCCCTGACCTTAAGGGACCTGTTCTGCTTTATTCACACTTCTGCTGCACACCAGGTTCACCGTGACCAATAACCTACAGCAGGTTGCAGAGGTACAGTCCAGCACAGCAGGACAAGACACATTCTGGCCATGGTAATTGCATGAGATCACTCACCTTATTCAGTCAACTTCTGCAAAGTAAGGCACTTGACTTTTGACTTCTAGAAGTAAACAAAAGAACCTCCCAAGGTTTCACAAATGGCATTTTCTGAACCTCTGAACTCACAATATCTGTCTTTGACCTTGCAAGTACAGCATATCTAGTTTTCTTCTCCGTGAACTTTTCCTTTTGAAATATAACCAGAAAAATGAAGAAAGTGGAATGCGTGACAACTCATCAACTGTTTGTAATAATTTATTTCAAACCGTTTATTCCGTAGCTTTCTCCTTCTGATGCACTCTCAATTACTTGATTGAATAATATTCTCTGAAATAGCACATGATGTGCTTGTGTCAAAGAGGCTCTCCACAGACGCCATCAGCTACCTTTTAAAATCAATGAAATTCATAAATTTGCATCTGGCTTCTCAAGGAGAAAATAAAAGAACCTTTTCCCCCGGTAAGTATGACCTTCTTATTCTAAAGCCAGCTTGTTTCAAGTCTTCTGCATCTCTGAATGCCAATGTGAAGATGGATAATATCTTTCTTAGAATAGACAGATCTTGAAGTCTATTATATTGCCTTTTTTAAGGATTCCAGCCATAATTCTCTCCTAGTAATTGGGAGCTGCACACTGTTCCACACAGTAATGCATAATCTAGCTATTCACTGTCATGCTGCTGCCGCTGCAATTTTAACAATGCTGATAGCAACCAATGTTATCGAATTCTGCAGATTTTCCAGGCTATAGCCTTGTTATTTTTTTTTTCTTTCACCATTTTGAGCAAAAATGTTTTTATGTTTTCCTTTGTAATGCCTCGATATTGTGACCCTCCCATTCCTCCAGCTGGATCTTGTTAGTTTTCAAATATTGAGTCCACACCACCTGATCATGCCACAGATTTTCTGTTTTGATATGTTTGCTGTCTTTGTGTTTGCAAGATCAAAGCTAATGCTGTTTATACCAAAACAGTGCTAAAAAGGCTCTCTTCACGAAAGGTAAAATAACCTTCATGTTTGAAATCTAGCCTTCTTTTCTTCCATGCCTTTTTACTGCTGATAATATCCCTATGTTTCCCTCTTCCTGGCTTCATTTTGGCATACAATAATTTTCTTCATTAAACTTTCAGGAGGAATCCCTGAAAGAACTCGACAGCAGCTGTATCCTATGCCAGTGATGTTCCTTCAGCTGCAAGAAAATAGAGCTGCTCTGACACCAGCCTCTTTCCAAAATCCCACTCCCATTTCTCTTTCCTAAGCTTATCCGAGTTCTCAGCTCCCCACATTTTGATAGGTAATATTCTCCTCTTTTAAAATCTTTCCCAGTTTCTTTCTCCCCTTCTTTATTCCCTTACACATACACTTTTTCCCAGCGAAATGGCATTCATCCTCAAATAGCCTGGATAACTTTATGCATTTCCTATTGTATTATCTTGCTGTTTTTCAAAGAGTGGACCACAGCCCCCAGGATGTTCATAAAAGGCAATTGGGAGAGTTATAAGATGCTGAAATTTTTATTACACTCTAAACAAAAAGAAAATATCTCTTCTCCATTCCCTAAACACCTTTATCCTTCAAAAAACAAGTTTTGCTACCAAAATCTCAAATCACTCATACAAATAAAAGATATTCACTTCTTACATGATACATTTTAGACAAGTTCCCTCTGGGATCAAGACAGATGTGGCTGTTTGATTTTGAGCCTCATGACCAATTTAAACCAAATTTGACTGATGCTACAAGCCTTCAAAACCCTAAATTCCTGCAAGTTTTGTGAAAAAGCTGAAAGCAGAAAAAAATCCCAATTTCCCACCAGTGGAAAGACAGGGGTAGTTTTTTCCATTAACAAATCTAGATGGCAACTTGAGGACGTCAAACCAACAGACAAATAGCTTTCTGCCAGGTAGAGCACATGCTGTGCCTTTGTCAGCTACAGGGACAGGGAGCTGGAGAGTTTGGCCACCAAAGGCACAACATCATGGGATGCATGAGAGAGCTTTTGGTACTGTTGGCACACAGTATTTGGGGGAAGGAATACTCTTACTTCGAGACAAGACACTGGGCACAGCATTTCTCCCTCATTTCCATGGTTCACGTGATACACCTTCTGCTTTCATGTTTATAGCTAAATATGAAGAATATGAAAATGTTTACTTCAGTATAAAGAAACCAAAAAGGCTGCACAGCCCATCATTCACTTTACCCAAAACTTCCCTCTAAAACCTTCAGGTGATTTTCACAACCTCCCCCACCAACCTGACTCACACAAGGACACAAGCAGCTCCCAAAGGCAGTGCCCATCACAGCCAGTGTGACAGCAGCAGAGCACAGGCTACCAGGGGGCATTCCTAGGCAAGGATGAAGGAGGTTCCAGGGATCTCTTTTTAACCCACTGGGAAACTCTCCTCTGGAGCTGAATGTCAAAAATAAAAAAAAAAAAGAAATCAAGCTGGCAGCATGATTTCTCCTCTGGCAAAAAGAAGCACATGCACCAGGCTTGCTTGCATTAGATGTCCTCATAGGCTTGATGAGACAGTCCCTTTGTGGGCAAGGAGAGCACTTGGCTCTGTCCCTGCTCCCTGCCTGCCCGCACAGCTCCAGCACCCCATTTCCCCAAAATGCAGAGGCAATGCTCATCATACCATGATCAGAGCCTTCAAAAACCCTGATTTTTCAGAATTTTCTCCCTGATGGTCCAACATCCACTACTGTTCAGAGACCACTAAATAATTTCAGTCACCTCACCCTGCAGGTGCCGTGGGAGTGTTAACACTTTTATCAAAATCAGCATCACTGATGAAAATCAAGCTCAAAAACCTGATCAGTATTCCTGGACTTTTCTTCCTGTCCCTTTTGCCTCCCATGCGCCTCCCCAGTTTACATGTGGGGGGTACGTAGTGGCAACAAAAGCTGACTGCATTGTTGGTAAGGTCCTCTGCTTCTGGGGAGTTAGTAAAACAATTAACAAGGAAAAATGCAACTAAAAAGGTTACAAATGTACATACCTCATGGCTAATGCAAATTTGTGTAACTTCAGCTTCCAAACACAACATTTGTCAAGCTAAGGAGCACTGCATGACTTGAAATCTTCCCCTGTAGGTCCTCATATGCCATCATCTGTCAATTTTTAATCTTCTTTTGAATAGCAAGAAAATTCATCCTTTTAGCTCTTCTTCTTTCATTTATTTAAATCAGTTCTGAGATCCTTTCTACTTTATACTTGAAAGGGTGTCTTAAAAGATATTTGACCTAGACAGAACAGGCATGGGAACCACTGCAGGCAAAGGAGTCCATTTTTTGCATACACATTTAGGACTGGACTTTTTCACTGCACTGAGAGCTCACATGCAGATGTTCGTCTACACAATCTGTAATTTCTGTCCCTCTGCTCTGCTGAGATCCACCTGTGGCGCTGTATCCAGCTCTGGGGTCCCCAGCACAGGAAGGACATGAACCTTTTGGAGCAAGTCTTGAGAAGGGCCATGAAGGTGATTAGAGGGATGGAGCAGCTCTTCTAAAAGGAAAGGTGAAGGAAAGGTTCAGAGAACTGGGATTGTTCAGCCTGGAAGACTTTGGGGTGACCTAATTGTGGGCTTCCAGTGCTAAAGGCAGCCTACAAGAAAGATGGCAAGGAACTATTTACAAGGGAACATAGTGACAGAACAAGGGGAAATGGATTCAAGGGGAAACTAAGTAGGTTAGGATTAGATATTGGGAAGAAATATTTTACTATGAGGGTGGTGAACCACTGGAACAGGCTGCCCAGGGAGGCTCTGGGTGCCCCATCCCTGGGAGTGCTCAAGGCCAGGCTGGATGGGGCTCTGAGCAAGCTGATCCAGTGGAAGGAGTCCCTGCTCATGGCAGGGGGGTTGGAACTTGATGATGTTTAAGGTCCCTTCCAGCCCACTCCATTCTGTGGTTCTGTGATTCCATGATTCTGATTCTTGGAAATTTTACACTGCATGTGGTGTATTAAAATACAGGTTGTAGAGATAAGCCCATGTTATTATGACATCCAAATCAGTCTATGCAATTTGCTATCCGTACTATAATTTATTAGACAAATAACTATCATTTATTAAATAAATAATTATGATGCCACCTGCAAAGTTCAGGAGCCATTAATGTAAATGACTTTCTCGACAAATTCTTAAGGATACTGAGGCCATGAGCAAGATCCTTGTCTGACTCCTGTTCAAACACTGGTCCAAGGCTGTTTTTTCTCCCAGCCTTCTGGAATTTACCCCTATACCAAGATCTGTCAAACAGCAGTAACAAAGGCTCCAAGAGCACCAAGGTCAAGCCTTTTAAGACTCTTACATAAAAGTCACCTGGTCCTGCAGACTGATTTCAAGCACAAAGGCAAACAGCACAGTTGCAATGAAGACTTTCTCCTTTTCGTTCTGAAACAATCCCCTGTTTTAAAAAAAAACTTTTAACTGTGGCATGTAATAACCTCTTCATTATGGCTGTTTTGGCCTCAAAGATCTGGCAGTTGAGTGATAGGAAACCAGTTTTAAAAACCCAATTAAAACAATTCAGGGAAAACCTGAGGAACCACAGAAAGACCAACACTTGTATGACATAAATCAGTAGAACTACAAAAAAACCCAAAAAACAGTGTATGTCAGCATGTGTACAAACACGACATGTTTGTGTGATGAAAGGAAGTAAGGTAGGACCAATATACCTATTCTAAGTAATTTTTCACAAAACTACTAGAGTTCTCCAAAGTAAAAGTAAAAATTAATGCATACCATGGTTTTAATTGACAATGTTTACTTGGATTTCCAAAAGACAATTGATGAATCTATCATTCATAAGTCTTAAAAAACCTAGACTCCCAGAGGATAAAAATAAATGCCCTTGCAAGGATAAATAATTGGAAACAGATGGTAGGACACTACTGTCAATTTTTCAAGTGGAGAGAGGTCAATGGTGGAATCCTGCAGGGATCTGTGCTGGAACTTGGGAGCTACTCGTTTATTTATAAATGAGCTGGAAAACAGGATAAATGGTGAGGTGACAAAGTTAGCTGCTTACACGCATTCAGGGTGGCTGCGATAAGGGCTGACTGTGAAGGAAGACTTTGCAATACTGAGTGACTAGGCAAAAAAAAGTCAAATTAAAGTCAGTGTAGATAAATATGAAGTAATTTCTTTAAGGGGGGAAAAATAACTACACTAAATTATGTGCCCCAAGGGGATTATCAGCACTTCAGGACTGAGATCTTGGGGTTATAATAGGCAGTTGTGTGAAAACATCAGCTCACTGTTCAGTACCAGGGAAAAAAATGAGTATTACTAATTACTAGGAAAGGAACCAAGAACAAAAGAGAGAATATTATTTAGTCACTGTATGAATGGCTGGTTTGTCTGTCTTAAATATTGTGTGTAGGTCTGGTCCCACAGACTCTGAAAAGATAGAGTAGACTGGAAATGGCTATGGGCAGGGCAACTGGGACCATCACAAGTTTGCTACAACCTAACAGCTGAGGACTGACTAGGAAGCCAAAGGTCTCAAAACCAGGTAACTGAGGGGATACAGCAAAGGTGCAATCAGAGCCAGGCCAGGGAATGAGTCTCCAAGTTCCCTGTTCACAGCCTCTTCCCATGCATGAGCTGAGAGGATCAAATGAAATGGGCAGGCACAAGACTTGGAACACAAAAACCATTGAATCTTCACACAACGTGTATCAATCTGTGGAACTCCTTACTCTGGGGCACTGTAAATGCTAAAAGTTTACACAGGTTTCAGAAAACAAAATCCAGCAAGAGCCTTTAAATGCCAAGATCCACGTGAGGAAATCCCTGAGTATGAGTGATGGAGAACCAAAAATACAGAGGGCAAAATGAGCTTTAGCTGCTCTGATGCTTTCGTGGGCCATGTTACAGACCACTGTCAAAGATCACTGGACTGTGGTTTCCCAAAGTACAGAGCTTTGATGTTTTGTTCAATGGTCCTCTCACTGTGGGCATAAACTCAGAAATCTCTTGAAAAACCTATATATTGGTTTCATCCTGCTTGTCCATGGGACACTTCTGTGCCTTTCTTCTGCTTTCCTTACTTTTTTCTTCCTAATACCTTGAAACATCCTAGTAAAGGAAAAAAGTAATGACAAATATAGTGAAAAAAAATCACAATGAGAGAATGGAAGAGTTTAATTTACTTAACCTATAAAGGAATAAATCTCAAGAGTTAACTTTATTTGTGAGGTTTCCTGTAAACATTAGGTGTAGAATAACAAAGAACAGCAATACCTAATTCCTAATGATTTCAGGAGTTTGTGATCATGCAGCTGCTCAAATTAGATGAGTACATACTGCTTGTAGCTATGATTTTGCAATTGCAAAGAGGAGGTTAGGGGATGGAGAATGAGGCTGCCAGCTCTGGCTCTCAAAGTATCAAGTGTACCCTGACAGCATCATGCATGTGCAACAAAAAAGGCAGCCCAAGCCACAGCTAAATCATAGGACCATCTAATCTAGGCTGTGCACACAGGAAATACTTTTTTTTCTTAGGATTTTTCTTCTTTATCATGTCATAGACCTGTCTAGCCATAGACATGATTAGACAGCAGCAAGAACTGAAAGTGTATGTGCCCAAGATACTGTTTATCTTTTTCTCACTTAATAAACACCTTTTCAAAACAAGAGCTATATCATGCTGACAATTTATAATGACTCATGCAGGACAGACTGTGATCCAAATCTTTCTTCTAAAGAAGTCAGTTCCTAAGCTCTCATTTGCAATCCCAAACCAAGCATGGTCCCACGTCAGAAACCCAATTCTAACAAGATTTAAATTACATCAATTTTAAGTGTTATATTACTGAACAGAATGCTAACATTATGAAAGTACATAATAGCAAGCAAAATCAAAGCTATATTCACATGCTCCTTTATTTCACTACTTCAGATTCAATTTTGTTCCTGTACTACACAGAACTCTATGCCTATGTAGATGACATTACTATATTCTTTTTTGTGAGATAAGCATTTTAGATTACTATTATCTATTACTTATACTTTCCAAACAGTAAACTAATAACACAAATAGGTCATATAGCTCATAAAAACATCATTATAACACTCCTGTCCTGCACATTTTACTCCAAGTTTTCCTTCTGTCCCACCACCTTTGTTTTCTTCAAAGGATGAAACCCAAAGCAATATGGACTTTCTGGTAGTTTTTGAGGAAACTTTTTAAAGTAATAGAGAAATGAATGATGAGGTAAATACTGAAATAAGGTAAAACATTCAGCAAACAATAAAGTCAGGTGCTTTCAACACCCAACATTGTTCTAGCTCTTCCAGAGCATTTGTGTACAGATTAGGAAAGACAGCAAACAACCACTTGGCTATGCATGCATTCCCTTATTAATTTTGGAGGGAAGCAGTCTGAGAAGTGAGTCTTCTGCTGACATAAAGCTCCTTTTGTTGACTTTTAATGCCAGCAGTTCATCTACCAGCTTTGGAGATGACAAAAATTCTGTGGAATTCAGGAAATTTGCCTGGAAACAAATCTCCAGTTACACCTGCATGCATGCAGGAGTCCAGTAGATCAGTCACATATGGTGGTTTCTTAGCATTATTATTCACATGTACAGAAACACAGTAAAGGAATCAGATTCATTTTATCTATCTTTCACTAGCACCTCTGGGCATGAAGTAGTGCAAACATAGATGTTGACGTTGGAAAGTGCAAGGGATTTGGAAATTGTGCCATCCTACTTCATACTGGGCATGAAAAAAACATGCTGAAATGCATCAAAACAGTGAATATTCATGGCACCTTTTAGCAGCAGAGCCATAAGAAGAGGAAACAGCTGAAAGCAGAAGTCCTTAATGGATAGAGGAGACATCAGTTGTGCAAAGATGGAACAGTTTTCTCTGCCCAAAGCCAAGTGACATGACTGTGTACAATCAACCAGACCATGTCAGAATGCATGTTACTGAAATGAGAGAGGAGCCACCAGCATCAAAGGGGGTTCCCAGTACAGAGATAATGAACTCAAAACTAAACTCACTGGAATTGAGAAAAAACCTACCAGCTTCAAGTGACTGCAGATCACTCCCCAAGTGATACAGAATTTACAAGGAAACTTCAGTGAAGGAAACAGCATAAAAATGTATAATAGCACACAGAAATACATCATTGGAGAGAGAAATGGTTAGAGCTGTTTCATACAAACCAGAGAAATCCACCAGGTCTCATGGACTAGATGGCAAATTGAATAATGCTGAAGATGTTCAATAGAAAACTCAAAATAATTTTTGCTCAGAAACTGAAATGAATGTAGGTCAATTAAGGGGACTGAAAAAGTGATTGTGAGCCCATTTTGGTGACATTTTGCTCTGTTTCCCTAACAGCTTATTCCTGCTTATTCCAAATTCAATTCAAGTTTTACCAGGAGGACATGTAACAGGTATGCTTTGATTTTAGCCCCTTTTTCCCCAAATGATTGAAGAATTAATATTTTCTGTCTCGTTAAAACTGCTTGCATTACTGTCTTAATTCTACAGTCCCTCCCAGCTGCACACAAATAACCAATTCTCCACTAAGTCAGAGGGAAAGCTGTGCTGGAAATGCAGAAAGGGATGTCCTGGTGTTTTCCCTCTTTCCTACCACACACTTTCCCCAGGGAGACACTAGATGTGATGGGGAAAGTCAAATGAAGTCAGGAGATCTTCTGAAACAAAATCAGCAACTGAAATTAATTCTTTTTCTCTACACTCCTAACATAGAGAGGAAAATAAACCTTGTGAACAAGTGAAACAGACCCCAACCCAAACTCATGCATGCCACATCCAACGACCTCAGCTGCCCTTCCAGTTCACCAGCGAAAGCCCTCGCCAAGCCGTGCCACGGAGCCGGGGTGGGCTCTGCCTTGGCCGGGTGGAACTGCGGGACCGGGACTAAGCTTCAACAGGCGGGGAGCCGCCTTCCCCCACCGCCGCCAGCCCGAACTGTCCCCAGTGCCATTTTCTCCTGACCTTT
>WBNQ01072494.1:41361-96760 GCA_013401375.1 Spizella passerina
CTCCTCCTCCTCCCCGCTCGTTCCTCTCGACGCGACGCGCTCCGCCGCCGCCGCTGCGTGCGAGAGCCGGCGAGCCCCTGTGCCGGGCTTCAGCACAGCAGCCGCGGCAGCGGCGGCAGCACCGACACCGCCCGCCGCCGCCTATCGGGGCGCAGCGCAGCGCCGCCGGCCCCGCGCACCGCCCGCCCCGCTGCCCGCCCTCCGCCGGGCGCCTCCCGCGCACCGCCCGCCGCGGGTTCCCGCGGGTTCCGCGCAGCCACGGCGGGCACGGGCAGCGCCGGCCCCGGGGGAGGCGGCGGCGGCAGGGGGGGCGATGGGGCCGCCGGTGCCCTTTCCCCGGGCTAGCGCTGTGTGCGGCTCCCCTCGGCCCGCGGGCACCTCTCCCGGCCGGGGCAGCGGCTGCCGAGGGGACCCGCTCCCCCCTCCTGGGAGACACGTTCAGGCAGCGGTTTTAAAGTTCAGAACGTGTGTGTGGTGTTCCCGTCCCCGCACGGAACATCACCATCGCCTCCCCGGCGGGGGCGGCACCTGGGGGGTCCCCTGCGGCGGGGGAGCGGCGGTGCTGCCGTGCTGTGCCGCGGGGGAACCGGGGGCGCCTGTCTGTCTCCCGGCTGCAGGAAACCCACGCCAGGCAAAGCCTGGAGCTCGGGGGAGTCAGGAATCACCAGCGGCTGGCTGCTCCTCGCCCCGGGAGCGGGATGGCGGCCGCGGAGGGGAGCGCGGTGTGAGCGCAGCGCAGCCTGGGGCGCGGTGCCGGCTCTGGGCGCGGGGCTGGGGCTGCGGAGCCGCTCCGCTCCTGCCGAGCGCTTTCTGCCTGGCACTCGGTGCTCCGAGCGCGCTGGCATGCAGCAGCGATTAGCATACATTAACGAGTAATTAGCATCTGGTAATAATCATTCCTGTGCCAGTGGCGCTTGGATTTGCAGTCCCCGACCTGTGCGCTGAGCCCGAGCTCGCAGCAGGAGCGACGGGAGGCGCGGCGGGGCGAGCGCCCCGGCTGCCGAGCGAGGCCGGCAGGGGCCGCGCTCACTCAAACGCTGGAGCTCGCAGGAGGGAGAGAGACTCCTGTGGAAATGATTCCTGGCGTTCCTTACATTTGCAACTGTTCCAAGCAAAGTTTTATTTCCGCCCCACGACTGCCACTCACCAGGCGCAGCCCCATGGAGCGCAACGCCAGCGCTTCCCAAGGTTCCCGCAGAGGAGTTTAGGAAAGGGCAGCACCTGCTACCAGTTCCAGACTGCCGAGCTCCCGTCGGGGACAGTCAGAGCTTGGGAAGCTGTGGCCGAGGGGTGGGAGCACAAAGGCAGCCGTGGCCGTGCAGCCAGGCCCTTGGCACACATGGCATGAGTGTGCTTAGACACAGGCAGTATGGACCCCAAATACTCGCCTCGCTTTCTTAGGTAGGCGGGTCCAAACTGAAAAGCACTGCTGAAATCCCTGGAGATTTGGCTCACACCGAGTGCGCGCTGTCCAGCGCTGCCGGAGGTGGCCGGGTGCGCTCCGCTGCCTCGTCCAGCTCCTGCTGCAGCTGCTGTGCGTGCCCGGACTGCTCATGTGCTGCCTTCAGAGAGGGGCCGGACTTGTTCCAGCCTCGAGCACCAGGAGGAGTGATGGCTCTTCGGTGCTCGCTCCTGTTTCCTTCAGGCCGAGGCTTGCCAGGCCCCAGGGTTCGGGGCAGGATGCCTCTCCTCACTGTCCTCTAAGCGGCCGTGGGGTGTGGAGGGGCAGAAAATATCAGGTATAGAAGGCAGGAGGAAGCCTGAAGTGGCCCAAGACAATTTAGGAATGGAGGTCGGAGTGAGGGTTGGGAAGGATGTTGAGTGAAATCAAAAAGAAAAAAAAAAGGAGGTGGGGAAGGGATCTGTGCCAAGTGGGAAGTTTAGTGGTAGTGGGCCTGTAAATATGCACACATACAATAAAGATGACCTTAAGAATTGGTATGGCAGGAATAAGAGATGTGGACCTGGGAAGCAGTCAGGAGAGGAGAAATTAGTTTCTTGTAGAAGAAATGGGCCAACAGAGCTGATGAGGACAAAATACTGAGTTTGAAGAAAAAGCTGGGAACAGGAGTCAGACTAGGGTAGGGTTTACCAATTAGCCTGTGAGCATGCAGTGCAGAACAAAGGGATGTAAATCAAGTGCCACAGACAGCTCTTTTTTTTGGCACATCCTCTTCAGTACTGGATTTTCCAACCATAATATTGCTCTTAATAATGATATTGCTCTTGTCAGTCTGAACAAGAGAAGGAAGAGCCAGAAGCAGGAGAAGAATCTAGGGTTCTGCTGAAAAGCTGAGTTAAAGACTGTGGGAAAAAACCCCACCTTGGCCTGGCAGTGATTGGTTGGGTTGTCCTAGGATGTCCTCTCTGGTCTCCAGCACCAAAAGGGCACACAGTTCACATGGACTTTAGGTGATACCCATGAGTCCTTCAGTTTAATGCATTAGAAATGGGAAAGTGGTACTAGATGTCTGGTTCTGGGGGCACCTGAATATCTCTGGCTGTGTCCCTCTCTAGAGCTTTGAATCCTCTAGTCTCACTTTTTGGTATCAGAATTTCTTCAGAATACCTGAAGACAGGCTTAGGAGGTACTTTTATGGTTCTTAACACCATTATTTGTGTGCTTCATAGCATTAGGAAATAGAATGTCTCTGTGAGATAGAAGGTTGGCAGATTCTGAAGGAATGGTTGAAAGGCAGCTGGGACCTTGTTTCTCAGAGCAGACCTTGCATGGATTTTATTTGCAGCAGTTCTGAAAATGAGGCCTCAGAAGGAGCCATACTGAGCTGCTGCTCATCTATGAAAGGTTTTAAGCATTGTGCCTGGCATCACAGAAGAATTCTGTGCAGAAGCAGGGATAGTCCCCAGCTCTTCTGGACAGCTTTCATCATCTTAAACCTCAGAAGATTATCCTTTTTCTCCAACAATATTGTACCTCCACAATTTTTCTCCCTGAAAATTAACTGGGTCCCAGCCCTGTGGCTGCCACCTAGTCTCATCTAAAACAGTCTGGCTTTTGAGCCAGGATTTTCTCCAAAAGCTTCTTCAACAGGTGAAATAGGATTCTCATCATCCTGATCTTTCTGGACAGCAGCTGCTGTCTCCCACACCTGATCAGGCAGGATCCTGTTTACCAATTAGCCTGTGAGCGTGCAGTGCAGAACAAAGGGATGTAAATCAAGTGCCACAGACAGCTCTTTTTTTGGCACATCCTCTTCAGCACTGGATTTTCCAACTATAATATTGCTCTTAAAATATTTTCATGTGCATGAATGTTTAAAGAAAGGCAAGTTTAAAGAAAATTTATACAACTTCCAGAATATAATTGTGCCCCAAATTTGCCTGGAGAACATTACTGATCATCTTATCTGACCATGGATGTGCTGACCGTGGAGTTTTTGTTTGTATAGATCATTACACAAAATACAAAATAAAAGGTTATAATAAAAGTTATTTAGTTAATGTTGCTAATCACAGCATTTCTCTTTGGAACATGTGAGTTACTTGCAGTGGTGGGGCTGTGGTGGAGAGCTGCCTAAATATTTTGTTTGGAGCACTATGGAGAGAGGCTGTTTGTGGTGCCAGGAAACCCTTGGACATGGTGGGTAAGAGGAACAGATGCATTCAGTTGCTGGGCCATGGGTAATGTCTGGGAAGAAATGCACATCTGGGAATTCATTGATATTCACATGGTGGGAAATGAAGAAAAAACAGAAGGGGCAAGAGGCGAATGTATGGTTGGAGTTATCAAGAGGGAGGAATTACACAAAAAGAAGCCTGTGAGGGGGAATGGGGTAGTAGGAAGTTACATACCAATGAATGAACAGCAATGAAGTGTCAGACAATGAATGATGAGTTTTGATGACAGTTGAGGTAACTGGGAAAAACTGCTGAGCACATGAGGCTGGGCTCACACAGACATAGCAAACCTGCATGACAGGGATGTCCCTGCTCAGACAGGACTAACTCCTGCCAACCCCTCTGAGCAGTGTCTCCCATCCAGCCCTCTAAAAATGCAGCTGTGCCTCAGAAGGTTTTTCCCCTGGTTCATAGAGAAGTCTGGGCTGACAGGAGTTTTTTCCCATCTGTATCTGCACACAAGGGTTCATGAACTGCTCTACCTCAAAGGATTTCCTCCCATTTCTCTGTGGTATCACTCGCTGGCTACCATGTTCACCCAGAGCTCACCAACAACTTAGAATTTCACTCTCACCCCACTTAAATAGCTACATACAGCTGTTACAATATTTTAACAAAACAGATGCAGATATGTACAAATAACAGTCTCATTCAATTTGGGCTGGCCTAGATCCTGGGTCTGGAAGAGAAGGAAGGCAAGTCATGGTAGACTTGGGGCTTCTCCAGCTTGTGTCCAAGGACATGTGGGTATCCAGAGCAGAAGCTGAAAAGTCATAAGGTCTCCTCTCTGCTCTCCAGCATTCAGTGTGAGCCAAAGCTAGGGCAACACTAAAGACCAAGCAGGACTTTTTGTGCTGTTTCACTGATGACTGAGATAACCTATGCATGTTCTGGGCTTGATTACAGCTTAACTGCTGGCAGGCAGACTCTTAAGGCATGCATCAGTCCAGACTGATTTTTCCCTGGCCCCATGTTGTCTGGAGCTGGCTGCAAACAGGTGCTGATGTGTTTGCTCAGGACAGCAGCATGCTGACCTTTCAGCAGCCCCAGTTGCAGCTCCAGCAGCCCCACAGTGCAGCCTGGTGTGTGCAGTCCTGTTGCTGTGGCAACCCACAGCCTCGCCAGTGGTCTATCACAAAGCATTAACTTTAACATTATGTCTTATTTTATTACAGTTTCTGCACATTTTGGCTTTCTTTCCCCTGGGACCCAGCTGCACTGGTGAAATGTTCCTTCTTGGGGAGTAGGAAATGGCATTTCTTTCTATTTCTGTAGTGCTAACAACTGTGGGAGAGGCACAGCAAAGGGCTGGCTAGAATCACTGTTACTGATGTTGCTGAAACTTGCCATCACCATTTCAGTCAGAAATGGTCCAATTTAGGCATACTGTAAAAATTAGGGAGTAGCTTACATTGACACCATTTCTCTTGAGTTTTGCCCTACTGGTGGTGGTGACGGTGGAGGGGGAGTCCAGTAGGGCACCCATAAGGGCAGAGCTGGGAAATGCAGTGTGGCCATTCTGGAGCCACATTCCCAGAAGCCTGCAGGACTTGATATCCCAAAGCACTGGGGAATGGTGCACAATCATCAGAAAAAAGCCACAAAGTCCACTCTGAATCAAGGTGCTTGGCTGCAAGTGGCAGAAGCCCACTTCAGTAGACAGAGAGAGAGGGGAAGAATAGTGGTCAGGCAAGGAGCAGAGGCTTTCCTGAGAGGGAAAGAATGTGAGGAAGGTGAGAAGCACCTGGGCTGTGTGTGGAAGCAGAGACTGAAAGAAGGAAAGATTCCACCAGCCTTGAAAAGAGAGGAAAGCTCTGTAAAAGGGTGAAATAGCTAGGTTCCCAGTGACAGCAGAGGATTGGATTCATGACCCAGGGTAGGTTCACCTGCACGAAAGCAGGATGAGCAGTGCCTGTTGAAGGGGAGAGCAGGTGGGAGTGCAGATGAAGCTGATGAAGAAAGCACAAGCAGAGTGGGAACATTGAGATCCATGGTGAGGAAGGAGAGATCTTAAGGCACCATGACACATGACTCAGGTAAGACCTGCTTCAGCTTCCTTCCCTCAGCCTCTCTGACTTGGAGGAGTTGCAGCATGACTCTGAAACATACTGTCTAAAATAGAAAACTCTATGGACCAGTTGGAAGCTAAGCTTCCCAGTCCCCACTGTCCAAGGAATGATTCCTCCTGAGGCCCAGTGAGCTGTGTCATGGTGCCAGGGGCATCCTGCACAGCCAGTGCTGCACCTGGGGCTCCTCTGAGCAATCATCTCCGTGTCAGCAGCAGCCACGCCGTGCACTGCTCTGCCTCACGAGCACAGCCTGCTTGTCGGTGCTGCTGATTAACCCAGACAGAGCTCTCAGGTGCCTCACTGTGTCTGCTGTTCAGAGGCACAAGCAGAGACTCCCCCTGAAGTGAGGGAATCTTGCTGCTCTTGCTGCAGCAGCTGTTTGCCAGAGGGTCAGGAGATTCACCACAAAAGGTGCTGTGAAATACCCTGCTGCAGGCTATATGCTGTACATCTTCAAAGGTAGCTGTGCAGCTCAGGCTGCTGTCTAGACATGTTTTTCATGTAATAAAAGTTTAGTTAATGTGTGTCTCCTAGACTGAAATTCACATGGAGAAAGACTTTTATTTCTCTGGACCAGCCTAATCTAAGGTAAGTACATAAACTCTTCTGCCAACAAGATGCATTTTAGATTTCCTTTCCAGAGCCCCAGGCATCATGTAGGTAGCTAAAACTTCACCACCATAAACATTCAGCCAGCTGTATAAGGATTATATGATGCTAAATATAACTTTGATGTTGCTCTCAAAAATTGTACCTGCCAGCGGTGAAGTCCCCTTCTTTGCTTTTAACAAGGTAAAATTACTGCAGTCAGGATGTGACTTACAATGTCTGCAGATAATTTTTTTCCACAGTGGAAAACGACTAAAATATTTTACATCACACCAGCTAGAAAATTATGCTTTAAATATATTAAAATTCTAATTAAATAGATGTTAGATTTATTTCTGAATATTTATTCCCCAGAGGCTAAGCAACAGAGCAGTGAGGATGCATCGAGAGGACCTTCTGATCTCTGCTAAGTCAGAAGCTGGCCAGTTACTCTGCCCTAGTGACAAGCCAATTAGGATGCTGCACAGTGTTTCTGCTTGCTTCTAATTTTAGAACTATACAACAGGGAGGCAAAAGTAGGTGATATTAACTCCTCTGGCATTGATCTGCCAGAACCATAGTCCTCCTGCAATCTAATATATTTTCATGTAAAACAGGAAAATTACCGCTCTTCCAGTGCACGTAGTAGGAGCTCTGCAGACCTTTCTAACACACAAGGCCTGATCAATACTTGGATGGAGGAATCTGCAGGGGAAGCTCAGCAGCTGCAGTGTGTGATTTTGATGCTGCACAAGATGATATCCTAGCATAAAGTGAGTATTCACTCTGGCATTACACAACACTCAGCACAAACGAGTCTGCTGTTTCCAGGAGGATTGATGGTAAAATGTTTAAATGTACCTAAGTGACCTGCCAGTAAATCAGCATCTTGACCTGGAGCAGACTGGGGAATGTGATTAAATAGTGGAAGTGTGGAATGCCTCTCTATGAGAGAATCTCTGTGGCATAATGCAGTGCCATTCAGAGGTATCACAGCTACCCCGAGCAGTGTGGTCACATTAGCAAGATGCTAATGTGATTAATTAGCCCTGATGACAAGCAGGTTATACTAACCTGGGCACAGCTTAAGTACTTAACTGCTTTAGTCTCCAGAGTGCTTGCAGCTCACTTAGGTTAATATAATCTGGTGACTTAATAAGCATATAACCTATTTCACTGTTCAGGCCATTAATGACAGTATTGAGCAACACCAAACCTAAGGAAGACTTGTGTGGAACTGCTAAAGGAACACAAATTCAATATATCAGTGAGCTGCAAGCAGCTGCTCATTTAAAGTGTTCCTTGCCACCTACCTACACATTCACTTGCCAGGAGCTCCACCTAAAAACTTTTCTCATCTGGCTATGAAAATATTATTTAAGAGGGCATCAAAAGCCTTAAAGGAGGCAAGATAGAGGATACCTTTATCTTTGCCTTTACCCTGCAATAGAACAGAACAAATTAAATATTACAAGATCATTCCTTGATAAATCTGTATTGGGTGTTCCTCAGACCTGTTTTGTTTTCTATGTATCCATAAAAACATTGTTTGTTTCCATATTACTCTAGGAATTAAAGCTTACCTATCTGTTATTTCTTCAGTTGTATGCTCCATGTTCATACTCCTCCATCATCCCTTTATAAATGCAGACACTGTATTTTTCTTTTATAATCTTCCTAATATTCTAAAACCTGTTGTCCCTCTTCTGTACTGTAATTTTGTCTCAGTGTTTTATCTGTAAGATTTACAATTCTCTCAGTAATTTCTGCAGGCACCCCTGATAAGCAAACTTATCTACATGGTCTTCAACCTATTCTTATTCCACGTCTGGAATTTCAGCTCTTTATAGTGAAAAAAAATGGCACTTATATGATCAAATGCAACACCCAGGAGGAAGCAAAAAAAAAAATCCCACCAAATTTAAATCCTTGTGTCACCTGTTATAAATTTTCATTTTCCACTGAGAAATAGAACAACACTTTATGTAGACTTTTGGTCATTCTCCTGATGCAAATGGACTTCTGGAATGCCTCCTTTTTGTTTAGCCCCAAGCAGTCATTTGAATAAATATTTACTTCACATGTACTGCTGAAATTATAGTTGGCCCAAAAATGTCTCTGAACTAGTTTTTCATCCTAATGGTGGTAGCAAGTAAAGAGCTGTTAAGTAAAGCCAACACTTTAACAGCTGTGGAAAAAAAGATCAAGACTTTTACAATGGGAAAAAGACAACTTTCTTACACTGCAAAAACAAATAGTGTACAATGATGGGAAAAATAGATGGAGATGGCCACCAACATGGAGAGAGTAATGAAAGAAAATAGCAGTAAACAGTGGGAGCTTACACAGCATATGTTTTATCCAACATAGTTCTTGATAATTAAGTGGCAATAAGAGGGAAGTGGGATAGCATTCTGATTTTATTGGAGAATGTGATGCTGCATTTTATAGTATCTTGTCCAAAATTTTTGAAGTGGCTTGGATAGGTTCTTTACAATGTGTACTGAGAACCTTTTGAAAGACAATGAAAATAATCAAAAACTTGTTGGAGCAATATTTAGTCATATATTGTATCCAATGGGTCCACCCAGTGGATCCTTGATAGATAAAATTTTAATTAATAGTTTAATTATCCAAAGGAGGCAATAAACATTATTTTAATGAAATATATTGTAGAGGCTAACTCATTATAGTCACAACTAACAGCAGAAAAATTTAAAGGGAACTTATGTAAATGAAAATGTCAGAAGTTATCATCTGGGGAAACCACAAGTTAATACAACTGGTAGAGTAAGAGTTTCCACAGAGGAGAAAACTGTGGAAAGCAATATGTTGGAAGAGAGAGACTTACTTATACTGAATAGAGTTGTGAGAATAATTGATTTTCCTGTTTGGTGGCCAAACTGAAAATAAATTAGGGAAAACTAATATCCAGTCAGCTACATTACTCACTTTTCACATAGTTTTACTATTTATTAACACTAAACATAGATCAATTTTAGAATGAAACAGTATTAGATAACAAAGCCAAGACCATTTCATTTTGAAAATATTGCAACAGAGCACTTCTGGCTTGTTTTTGTTCCCCTGGTACTATTACTCAAAATGAATATCTCAACATGTGAATTGATTTTTGATTCATAGTGTGTCTCTTTGAGAAATGACTACAACAGACCTATTTGCAAAACACAGGTTGTAACAAGAACTCTGTGTCTCCACACCAAAAACTTGGGCTTGGTCTTTAGGATCTGTGTTTAGGAAAACAACTCACAGTGTGGGAGCTTTCCTTGTCAAACTACAAATCCCATTTGGTTTTGTTAAAATCCTGCAGAAGTCCCCGTGGGCTGGAGCCTTCCTGTGGCAGCCCTGCCTTGGTCCTTTCCAAGCAGGATGGAGACGATGGGACAAGGAGCCATCAGCATCATCATGCAGCCCTTCCCTGCTGTACCATGGGGATTTTTAGCACAGGGCATGCAGGATGTCTCTGCAGGAGCCCACAGTGGGCAGAAGGCAGAAGAGATGCTTGAGGTGTTTGCTTTGAGCCTGCAGCACCCCTGTGCCTCCCTCACCATGGGAATGCCAAGGAGATGGGAAGGGCTGGTGTGCCTGGGGAGACTTGGCAGAGTAAAGCTCCTTCAGGCTTTGGCTCCGCCAAATGTCATAAATGAAAATAAATCTGAGTAAAAATAGTGTGGTTGTTTCCTTTGAGGTGCTCCCTTCTCTGCCTGTCCTGGGGGAGGGGAAGAACTGAGGACAGTAACTTGTCAGAAATAAATGTGTGCCTTGAGATCAGGATGCTACTCTGGAATATTAGGGCTATTTTGTAGATTTACTTGTCCAGAAAAGTGCCTAGTGACAGTCTGTGACAAGACCCCACAGAAAATTTAGGATATAATAGAAAAGTAATTATCTGTCTAGATTCAGCTTCCAAGCATTAGATTTTGTTATACCTTTCTCTAATAGACGAGAGAACTGAAATGCATCAGATGGTGTCTTCTTCCCACATAAAGACCTTGACCAAGTTGCTTCTTACTCTTTGAAAAAGCCAAGCTGCCAGAGATGACAAAGATACAGATCACTGTAATATGCACTTCCCAGATGTTGGATTACTTGCCTGTCTCACTTCTGAACCTCTGCCAACTTATAAATAATATTTTGACTTTTGAGGGAGAAGAAGCATCTAGGCTGGCTCTCAGCATCACCAGCTAGGAAATAATGAGAGACACCATGGAGCACCTGGCCTGGGACCCCTCAGCTGTTTGGTGATGTGGTGGCTGCTCCCAGACCTGCTCAGGCCAGGGACTCCATTCCAGGGAGGCTAAAATGTCCTTGCCTTCCAGTCCAGCCCTGCAACAATCTGATCATCAGTGCTTTGTTCAGCTGGTCGACATGTCATGTCATGACCCAGGAATATTTTCACACTGTTTATCCTGATGCAATGCCCCAGTGTCCACAGGCAGAACTGCAATCTCTGCTTACAAACATGATAACCATTGTCTGCCTCCGTTAAAACAAGTAATGTAAAACCCTATCTCCTCCAAAGGCAGCAAGAGTCTTGGCTGTGGTAGGGTTTGTTTGTTGCTTGGTTTGTTTTGTTGTTTTTTCTCCCCTGTGATATGTGTTCAGTTTATACAGTGCTCCAGAAGTTCTTACCATGATTTGCTATTCTGATAGCATGTGAATTTTTCCAAACTTTATTATAACACAACCGCAACAAAAAAACCCCCAGTACTGGGCCAGGTACTCATCACAACAAAACTTTACAGAGATATTTTATTTTCTTAAGCATTCGTCCTTACAAATACTCAATAAAACATATAATAACTTAGTACTTGCAATATCGATATTGGACAGTGTTAATTTTTGAATCAAAATGTCACAAATTGGAGGTTAAATGCTCTATGGAACTCTAACACACTAATTGGAAAAGGTCCCATTTCCCATTCTCTTGCTCGGAATGTCTGTACCATTGGCTGACCCATGATTTGCTGGTTATCCATTTAGCATGATTAAAAAATGCCACAGCAGTTTTGAACAGAATTTCTACTTTTCCAGGGTCTATAAAGTTTGCAGAATTTACTGCTTTAAGTATGGGCTCAGTAATCTCAAGAATTAGAGAAGCTTGGGAAAGCTTTGCAACAAGTAAAATTAGATCCCAACTACTCTATAAAACAGACAGACTTGAAATTATAGTCCTCACTACAAAACACTTCCAATTATTTATAGACAGACTCTTTGTACCAGAACTTGCTTAGATTTTTCCTCCTTCAGTCTGCTCCCAGGTGTGCTGGGTGCATGACAAAGTAAAAGAGCTGTGAACTCCCAGAGTAGGATTTTCTGTGACCTTTTTACATTCTGTTGGTGCTTTGTGTTGCACAGTTGTGGATGCAGAGTGCAATCCACCACCCCCAAGGTCAGAATTGGTGATGGGATTGATTTTCATGCTGAAGAATAACAAAAATGAAAATTTTGAAATCACATAATAATTCTGTTCACAAATGCTGATATGACCTTTTGGAATAGCCTTAATTGCACAAATGGAAGTAAGAAAAATTGTAAACATGTGATATAAACATCTATGTATATCAACAACAAAGAAAATGGTAAGAAATTAAACATAAGGAGGACTGCATCTCAGCCTTGAATATTTATGATTTTTTTCTTTCAAAGGTAATTGAAATTGATGACATCTTTAAATGCATTTCAGCATAATTGCCTTTCTGGAGAAAACAGCTTCTAGCTTTTTATTCTTTTCCTCTGAATTCTGCAAAAGTGTAAACATACTATGTTTTTATAAGGAAGACACGTGGCAGTGCCTGGGTTTCCAATGTTTTCTGCAGGAGTTTGAATGCAACCATTTGCCCACTTTTCCTGTAGGAGCTTAAAAAAGGTTGTTTACTAGCCTGTCAGTTACAAATCCTTTGCAAACTACATCAGCCAAATAAAATATTGAATAAGGTGTGCCTTCCTTTCTCAGGAGACACCTATGAATAAATTATTTGGCTTAAATTGGATGAAGATGTTTATCTCGTGCATCCTGGTGCCTCTGAGTTGGTTCAAAGGGCAGCAGTGCTGAGTGATGCTGAGCTCTCAGCCCTGTCCCTGCCTTGGGGGCTGACGAGCTGCCTGTCACAGCAGCTTTGTCCTTCAGAGCTGCCAGCCAGGGATGGCCACTGCTGCAGGCAGAGCCTCAGATCTGCTGCACGGAGACAGCCCCTTCCTGGGCTGCTGCAGATGTTTTGTTGCCCTAGGTAACACCTTGTCCCTTCTGAATGGCAAACCTGACCCAGCTGACAGCTTCACTCACTGCAGCTTCTGTCCCTCTTCTGTACAGGGGAGCCACATTTCAGTCTGATGGGTTTGGGGTTTTTTTTTTGTTTGGGTTTTTGTTGGGGTTTGATTTGTTTTGGTTTGATTTGTTTTGTTTTGTTTTGGTTTGGTTTGGTTTGGTTTGGTTTTTTGTTTTGGACATGTTTTTTGGTGGGATTTTTAGTTGGTTTTTTGGGTTTTTTGGGGTTTTTTGTGTGTTGTTTTTTGGGGTTTTTTTTGGTTTGATTTTTTTTGGGGGGAGGTTGGTTTTGGTTTCTTTTTGGGTTTTTTTTTGAAGGTGGGGAGTTGTGGTTTTGGTGTTAGGTTTTTTTTTAATTTTGGGGCTTTTTGGGGGGTCAGAGGGTGTGATAAGTTTTTTGTTGTTTTGCTGTCATTGTTTTGGGGTGTGATTTTGTTGTGGGGATTTTTGTGGGTTGGTTAATTGGGTGGTGTATATTGTTATCCTTCTCAGTAACTTTGCTTTTCCCTATTCTGAGATATTTTTCTTCTTTTCTGGGGCTCCGCTTTCTGGATCCTTTTCCTTCTAGCAAACTTCCTCCCAGCCATCTGGATGCTAAGGAAAGTCATTTCCAGAAGTGCAAGTGTCCTTATCTTGGGACACAGTAGTTCTCAAACAAGCACCTTGATGACTTTACACCCTGAAGGAAGAGCCTGAATGAGGGATGTGGGGCTCCAGGCTGCTCTCCAAAATGCAGTTTATTCCATCCAAGATGTTACAGCACTCCAGGGCCATGGGTGGCAGAGACTGTGCCCACAGCTGTCAGCTCCAGCTGCAGGCAGGCCTGGAGACCCTTGGTTTGGGTTACAAATGCATTATGTACTTTTCTTTGCTGAGCATCTTAATACAGTAGAACCAATCTATACCTTAACTATTACCAATAGCCTAGCATAACTACTATAATTACCATGTCCATGTTACTGTTCTCCAATAACTAAAAGTTAGCACATTACAGTTTAAGCTAGAAGTTGTTTTTCAGTTCTCTTGCAGTGGAAAATTCTGAGACCTTTTTTCTACTTGCAACATCAGCAGGCTTGTTTGCCTGTGCTATCTTTCTGCTTGGTAAAAACATCTTGTTTGAGGTGGCTTTATCCCTACTCTAACTCATAAAAACCCCTTCTAACTAACACACCCTTTGTCTCCTTGGTTATCCAACAAGACTGGCTCAGAAATTCTTTTCTTCTATATCAAAACTTGTTTTCATTTCTATTCCTTCATCAGACTCTACATTCAAAAATCTTTCAAGCACACATATCTGTGAGACTTTCTTGTCAAACTTTCATCCTTCCCAACACCCTGAGCTGTAGTGGCACATCCTTGCTGCCTCTGTGGCACCTAGTAAGTGACAGTGGCATTATCCTGGGAAAGAGCAGCAGGCAAGCTGGGGGAGGACAGGGAGGCTGCAGGCTGAACCTGAGCTGTCCCTCAGGTCTGCAGGAGAAGGAGTGGGCTGTGCCTCAGAACCTGCCACCACTCAATAATTACACATCACGTTTTCTCTGCCATCTGGAGAACAGGCTGATTCCCTCCTCAGTGCTACATATTTCTGCTGTGGCTCTCAAATTGCTGCCTGCTGGGGAATCCATACTTGTTGCTTCCAGTGCAGGGTGAATGAAGATGGTTTTCTCAGTAGTGCTGCAGCAGAACAGCCAGCAGGTTCCAGCAGAGCTGTGACTGAGCCACAGAGTTCTCCAGCTTGCAGATCCACAAACACTTCCCAGAGAAGGCACAGAGCTCCTGTAGCAAGTTTTCACTTTTCTCTGTCACTTTTTGCAGACCCCTCAGAAACTGCCCCAGTCTGGCAGTTGTCAGCAGCCCCTTGTCCATCCTCAGGCTGTGACTTATCCAGCAGTTCCCTTCAGGAGAGAGCAGAAATCCTGAACCTCCACATGAACTGTGAACACCAGCCGTCACCATAACAAACACCCTGCCCATGTCCCCTCAGGCACAGCTGCTCACAGCAGATGTGGAACATCTGCACTGCCCAAAAGCCAAACGTGGTGTGTGGGTGGCTCATGACTGCACAGCTGCAGGACTGAGCAGGTCACACTGCCAGCCTCGGGACCATGACACAGCTGCACAGGACAGGAGAAGGACCAGAAAAAGAAGTTGTTTACCTGATTTAATGCTATCCACAGAAACCGTGGTTAGGAGCAAGCTGAGCTGCCTTTCTGCCTTTCAGCAGCTCTTTCATGAATTCAAAAAAATTTAGATGAGCAAAAACTTTTCTCCCCACTCTTGTTTTTATTTCCCCTGTGGGTTTTTTTCCCTATTGTCCAGAGGAATAGAGAAAGAATGATCTCATAGAAATCTGCCTGCAGGGGGACTGCCTTCAAGTCTTTTTATCAGCTGCCTCTTCCTTGCTCTTTTACACAGACAGTATATGGTATTATTTGCCCCTCAAGCAGAGATTTAAATTTTTCCTATGGTCATTCTGTGGATAGATCCTCTTTTCTCAGTATGAAGTATGTCCCTGTTCCTTGAATGATATGATGTTTAAGTATTTCATCTTGCATGAGAAGGTGACTGAAATTCCTCTTGTTGCTTCTTCCTTTGTTTTGTGCAATGTGACTACTGAAACAAAATTGTTTTATCTTATTTTTAATATGTAACTATATCAAAGCAAAGTACAACCCCAAAAGCTCCTCCTTTGTAAGAGGAGCTTCTTCCAAAAGAAGACAAAGTCCCTGCTGCAACTGGTCAAAGACAGACAAGTCACCAAAATGTTCTTAAGTTCCTATACATCACATAAAAGCAAAACATAATAATATTTGCTAGTCAGAAGGAAATTTAGGTGCATAAAAAGTCTAGACTGAAAAAGTTGAAGTGTTTTTGGTTTTGTTTTTTCCCTAAGAAGTTACTAATTTCTTTGTGGTTGGAAAGAATTTCTAATGGAAGCTGGAACAACCTGCAACAAACATCTGAAAAATAAAAAATAAAAAAGAGACCTTAGAACTTAGTAGCTGCATCATGCTTTTAAAGGAATATTAATACTATTTATACAATATTACTTAATCTCTATACATTAATTTGGTACAACATTTAATTTTACAAATTGAAGTTATAAATAATCAACATCACATATGAATGATGGGAAACATCTCTACAGATGGGATTTTGGGATGCACATGCAGAAGATAAATAAGAGCATTTGGCAGTAATTTCACACTGTTATGTGTAATGCAGGTTCCTCAGTTAATGGAGGATATTAATTAATTTTAAATGGTTCACATAAAGACCAGAACAGCAATGAAAGAAGATGTCATGCTTTAACCTGGAAGACCCCACACTCCAAATCTGTGTGATTAGCACACATGAGGCTGCAGGAGGACTCAATCAATCCATTCTTATATTCCAAAAGAAACTTAGATGTCTTCTTACCATTAGAGGAATGGAGATGATGAGTCACTGGCTCAAAATTGACCTCAGATGAATTCCAGCTACAGTTAGGCTCTTAAAAGCAGTGGTAGGATTTGAGAGTTGCTGTTGTGATTCCTGCATGCAGGAGCCCTGCTGGTAATTAACAGAGGCCTTTCTAGAGAAATGGAGTTCATTTAAGGAGATTTTTTAGCCTGAACTACGCAGGTCAGGCAACCCTCACCCTGTTTTATAGTGGATTGGGGTTCACATATTCTTGCCCACAGAATGCCTTCAAACCTATTTTAATTTTCAATACCCACTTTAAACGGAATCAGACATTTGAAACAACATTGTTACATTTATTGAAGTATTACATAATCTTCAGGGCCACAGTGCTGTTGTGGTTGGCCCCCATATTTCTCTTTGGTAACGCTCTGCCAGTGGCAATCTCTCCTTGTGGCACATGCTGCTGCAAACCCCAAACCCAAATTTCCAGATAGTTCACAAAAATATCCAGTTTTCTGAATTTCCAGACCTGCTCCCCTTCAGAGAATGCCTACACTCTCCCTGAATTTACCACCTCTGAAGCAACACACATGCACAGCTTTACAAGATTCACCTCAACTTCAGAAGCTTCGCAAGTTTATTTATGAAACAAGCTATGTATAAAAGAAAGGTTAAATTCCTGATTACAAATCAAGTTCTGAAAGGGAAACAAAAGCGACTTCCAGTGTACTTGTCATTGTGAGATTTCTCTGGGGCACAGAAGCTGAGGAAACAAATCAGCAGTGCTGTGCTCCTTCAGTGTTATCTTAGGGAATCAGCTTCTCTCCTGTGTTTCTGTCCCCCTCTGACAGTGACAGTTGTTGGGCTGACTCTTGATTGCAAATGAAGTATCAAATAATTTCCTGGGGACCTCACTTCTCCTTCCTCCTTATCTTCTAATTTAAGGGAACTTAACTGTGTCACAGCTTTGATTAGCTCTTCTTCTCTGTGAGAATGCAAACATTGTCAGGCTCATCTGGGACCAGGATGCACTCTCTTTGTAAAGCCTCTGTGCAACATTGATTTCTTATCTGTGCTTCACCTTCTCAGGCAGTTGAATGTGCAATGGTTATCTTTTCCTTCCTTTTAAAAGATCATATAAATCACAGCTTCTAAAAAAATATTAATTGTGCAATGCCCTGCATGGGCTAACCGTATGTGATGCTTCACTGGGTTTTTGCAGAAATAACACCCAACATATTCATTGTATGGAAAACCAAGTTGCCATTCAGAGCACCTTCTCCCCATTCCTGTGCCCTTCTTTGCCATGGTTCATCATTTTTAGGGCTTTTTACCACCACAGATAGTCTCTGCAAAGTAACTCTACATAATGCTAGGGAAGGCTTTGGTGCATGTCCTGAAGCTCCATTTAGGGGTCACCCTTGCTGTAGTGCAGTTTTTAATATCACCTGGAGAACACAGTTGCATCTCTCAGTGACATCTCAAAGGGTCTCCCAAGGCTCTTGACTAGTATTTGTCCTCATATTTCTGACACTGTAGGATATTTTATAACCTGTTTGTAGGAGTGACATTCTGGACCCCTCAATGTTCATCACTGCAGCAGAAAACAAAGGAGGTATCTCTTTCTGAAGATATGTGGAAATCAAGGTACCTTTCTGCAGAAAATCCTTCCAGTGACTAACATCAACGCTGCTAAAGCTTCATTGCTGTAGATTTGTATTCTGAAGACATCTTATGAATGCTTTCAGTAACTTCTATACCTGAGGAGACAAGTGTTCAGCTTGTAAGGAAAAGTATCTTACCTATTCAACAGGTTTTTCTAATTCAGTCAGGAGTTTGATGGTCAATATGTTTTCTGGAACTGCCTCCACAGAAAGAGTAGTGAGGATGACCAGCTATGTTAGACCCAAAATCTGAGCTTAAACATCAGTTGTTGCTGAAATTCTATTACTATTATTCCTTTTTACTGTATGCCTTTAAAATAGAAAAAAAGTGACATTCTGGTCCTGAGCAACTATTTACTGGTTTTACAGCTTGAATAGCTCTGAGTCAGTTTTAAGGGTCCTAAAACATTCAACAATTTTACATCAAAATGATAAAAAAAGTATTTGAAAATAAGGTCTTGATCTTGACAGCACTTAACTGCTTTACACCTGGAAGATAGCATAAAATTGCCATCAAGTCAGTCTTGGTAGGAGAAATCATTGGTAGCATATAGGCACAAAGTGAGTTTTTGTGTTATTCCCTCCTCCTCTGGCACCATTCAGAGCAAAGTTTGTAACAGCACCCCCCACAATTTTGGTTAATTTGTGTTTTTCAGTAATTGTAGTTGGGGGGATCAATGGTGCCTGCTCTCAATTCAGACAGTTTTCAGGCTACTCTGAGCTGGAGATGACACCAATACTCCCAGAGGTAACCTTACCTTACATCTGCTTAAACCTGTGCTGTCACTGCCCTCAGCAGCAGCCAAGGTTGGAGCCAAGTCCTCAGTGTGTGAAGGGAAGAGCAAACAATGAGGAATAATGCAATCTGCTTCCAGGGGACATGGATCATTAGCTGGATTACACCAGCAGACAGTAATGGGAATTCAGCACAGAATTCTGTACAATAATTAGCCCAAGATGGAGGAAACAGCCCAAGAAATAGGTGCTAAATGGAACAATCAAATAATACCAGGAGTCTGTATGAAAATAATAATTGGAATTTTCATGTCAACAAATGCCTCAGAAATAAAAATACACCTAATTTTGTATCAATAAAAGGCAAGCAACAAAAAACTCAATGCTTTTTGCGTGTGTGAGCCACTTGACAAGCACTATTTCAAACCCTGAGCACCACATCCGTCCCTGCACACATCAGTAGGTTATTATTACCTTGGAGTGGGTACAGGCCAGGTCAACAAAGCTTACACTAGCTCTGCAAAACAGGCTATAAAGCAAAGCCAAAGGAGCTGTGCTGCTTTTTATTAAAGAGTATTCAAGGGGACATAGTGGAAGTTTTTTCCAAGTTAAGAACTACATTAATAAAGTCAATGCAGATGGTGTTTCAGACCAGTGTGGGGTTAAGACTTTTTCCAGCAGGAATGAAAAGCTAATGTACAAAATGATTTGTGGGAGAGGCTTTTTGGTATCTGAATTCTAGCATCATCACATCCGAACAAAATAGAATTAATTGTCTGGCTTTGTAAACAGTAGTTTACAAAAAACAGCCAGCACCGGACATTTATCTTCTCAGGATATGCAAAACTCCACCTTGATAGTCAATGCTTTTGTTAAATGATAATGACTTTTACCCTGGTGAATCTGAGCTCCATAGGTTTGGAACAGACTCCAGGGATGAGTTACTGGGACCATGCTCCTGACTTCCCAGGCTGATTGGCCTTGTAACACTGAACATGGAGCAACACAACTTCTTTGGCTGCTGAATCTGCTTTGCAAAGCACTCCAAGATCACTAAATAAAAGGAACGAGAAGAATGTAACTGTTAAATTTTTTTGTGTTGAGTCTCTTACTACTAAAAGACTAGTGAAGAGCTGCCTGGTTTCACTGTGAAATCCTTGAACACTCCCACATCCTGTTCATAGATGCTTGTTTCTGCCTATAATAAAGGAAACCATTCAAATGATATTCCCACTACTTTCACCATTTTTACTGACTATCACCTGAAAGAGTTAAATCACACAAAGAGTTCATAGCTGATGACATTTTCCCAAGCCACAGAATGACCCCTGTGACTTACTTATTAATAAAGAAACACACTTTTTAAATGTTTTTTCTTCTTTTACCTCCAGTTGAAACTGGACTGGCCTGTGATGCCTTCATACCCCATCAGCACTTTGAGGGTGCACACCAGCACTTCCCCAAGCACTGCCACAGCACAATCACCTTTTTCATTTGCCTATTAAAATTTGGATTCTGAAGCTTCAGCTCTCCAGCTGAAGCTCCTCTTCTCTCCTCGTCTTCTGTATTGCTGGAGGTTGGATGCATTAATAAATTATGGCCTATATTTAAATAATTTCACTATTAAGTACCCTGTCCAAGCCCTAGCTTGGGGCCAAATTTGGCCTGTGCAAGTATGGTCAGGAGGCCAAGGATAGGATGACTCCAAGAGCCAGGGAAGATTTGGGACCCAGACTAACAGAACTAGAAGCAGTGCTGGATAGGATCTGGTCTAGAACTGATTGCTTTGAACTGGACCACTGAGAGAATCAGATGGCTAGAGCAAATATATGGGGTGTACCTTGTACTTGTCTGATGCTCAGCAGATGTATAAAAAAGGTTATGCTGGAAGGATGGAATAGTGCTGTGCCAGTGGAAATCCAGCAGGAGGATGTGCTTAATAAAGTAGATCCTTTTCAGCTTCATAGGAATGACCCAGAGCATCCTGGAGCATGAATTCAGAGGCAGACTGCAACTGTAGGCAGCTGTGAGCAAAAGAGGGTGGAAAGGGAAAGTTTCTTGCAAGTTACTCTCCACTGATCACAATCTTGTGCTCATTTTGCAGAACTGGACTCCTTAAGGTGGTTGGAAGGTTTGCAGTGCCATTCAGGCAGAGTATTTTTCAAAATATTCTTAGTTGAAACAAGAGCTGGGCAATGATGAGCAGAACATAGCTGAGTTTTGGATACTGTGGGCTGAGCTGCCCTTGATTAAAAATATTATGATGTAATTTATTCCAGAGGAGACAGATTGACAGGAACAGGATTTAATTAAACCAAGTTTAAATCAGTTTTGTATTGCCAACTTGCACCTACATGGCAAAAAGGCAGCTATTCGGGAGGAAAAGGAATCTGCTCAACAACTGTGGACATATCCCAGTAATGTTTCAGGGGAGTTCTCTTCTTTCCCTTCTGCTTTGTACTTATTTTTGACAATATCCTTTCCTTGGAAACCAGGTTATGCACATAAGTGGATCATCACGGTTGTTTCTTCTCCCTCAAATTGTTGGTTGTCTGTCTCAATTTGCAGGTTAATGTAAAGTAGGCTTACCCACTTTGTTCTTTAAGTAGTTTCTGCCATCCTCAATTCCTTTTGGAATTAACTTTGAAGTTATGGAAAATAATTTAATAAAAGCAGTATTACCAAAAATTAAATGAAGAACTTGAGGTCTGTTGAGAGGAAAAGCCTTTCCATTTCTGCAGCATTTTTATTATTATCTGCACACACTCACTTGTGTTATTTGCAGCAGGCTTATCACTGAGGACTGGGGAGGTTTAAGTAAAGAAACAACCTGCTTAAGGAAATAAATCACTTTACCCACACTTACAAAAAATTGTGAAATCTTGTGCTAGCAGAGTTGGAATTTCTCCTGTTCAGTTCTTGCTTCTGTTGTGGGTTCCATGACTGTGGGGTTTCATCCTTTAAGACTTTTATGCGATTTTGTTTTGCATAAGCATATTTCACTTTATATGTTGTGAACCAAATTCAGGCTTGGTAAGCTATGTGCCATTTCTTTTGAAGTAACTGGGCTATTAACTCTCATGGAAATGAGTCGTAAAACTAGATTTTTTTGTCTTTATCTCTCAGAATGTGATCTCTGCATTGAAGAAGATAAACAATGAAGTCCAGGCCCAAATAATAATGAAATCACGTAAGCAGTTCAAATACTTTGATTTATTCCTTGGACATTAAAAGAGCCTAAACTCTGATTTTGGTGATTCAAGTTTTTACAGCATGTTGCATCAGACTCATTAGTAAAGCTTTGTGCACTTACAGGAGAATTTGCATCTTAAAGGTTCTGAACAGAAATGCAGATAGCAATTTTTCCATCTACTTTTCCATCTACTTATGAGAAGAGTCTATGATTCCCAGAAGTCAATTTTTGTTTCCCTTTATACATAGGATCTAATAAGAAAAATATACTCTAGTAATAAACCATCTTGTGTATTTTATGTAGATTTAGGAAAGCTAATGAAAGAAAAATACGTTAAGTAATGTTACTGGCTGTAACCTTCAGAACTGTCCATCCTGAAGAATTTTCACTGCTTCACTGAAGATACTGAAATTTATTTTTGCCTCAGAGCTTGTAATTTTTCTGCCACAAAGTCCACTCTAGCTTTGGTGTGCTACAGCCTCTCTAAAGCCACACTGGGAGGGAATAAAAGATGAAGGAATCTTCTAATCTGCATGCATCATAATTACTTTAAGTACTGCCATCTTCTGTAATTAATACAAACTGCAAATGAAGTTGTGCACTATTCCTGTTGTGAGAGAGGAGAGCAGGAACTGATGTAACACCTCCTGAAAGATTACATTATGAGTATCTGATGTGAAAAGATGCAATAAATTATATATTTTTTGAGAAATAAAATGCTGTAAGAGTCAGAGTAAAAATCTGTGTAGGTTTGGCCATTAACTACACTCCCCTGCATTCTTATGTAACTGCCTTTTTACACTTTTTGAGGACATCACTGTAAAAGCAGAGTTTCTTTGGGCTGAGACGTAGAGAGCAGAGGGGTCAGAGGTGTGAGTGTGCCATTGCTGTTTTTCTGGTTCCTAAGGAAAAAAGAGCAGTACCCTTAGGCACTTTTTCTCTAACAACACCAAGATGTCTGTTGTGATTCACTGAGGAATAACTGCTTTGGGATGCTTCAAAACTGGTTTTTAAGTGAAGGATGCAAAATTGTTCTTTCCAGAGATGCAATGAATCTAGCTGACACTTTAAGATGTTTATTAAAAGGCATGAGGCAGATGAAGCAGTAATAAATATCCATGCAGAGAAAGATCATGCATGTCTGTGGGATGCTATCCAGTTAAAAGCATCTTTGAAAAATAAGTGAAGATTCATTGGTTTCTCCAAAGCACTATTTCTGATTTATTAATGAGACATTTTTGAAAATTACTGTAAAGTGACACACACTGAAGGGAAATACATACAAACCAATTTTATTTCTAACTTTGATCTCCAAATGTCCAGAATACTGCTTGAAGAAACATTTTGTTCTCTCTGCCTTCCAGCAAGGTGTAATCTCTTTTAGGTTTGAGGTGTTTTGACCTAGTGCTGGTGCCTCCTCAACACTCCTCAAACAAATTCATTACTTTCCCCTATGCATAGAAAACAGTAAATAGAGGAGGGCTTCAATTTATTTTTATAAGGCACTGTGCATAAAATCCCCTAGGAATCACAATAATTGCAGCAAGAGAAAACGGTGTAAGGTGTAGTGGTATAAAATCAGAGGAGATACAGGACCACAGACCAGGAGATGCTTTGGTAGAAGCAAGGCAGGTGTAGGGCCTGGATAACTGCAAGCAGAATAAACTGGAGCACTTGGGAGCTGTACTTTTGAGAGAGACATGGTGTTAATAGGGGAGATGTATAATAGCATGAAAAACAATCATATTTCTATGTGGAGTGACAGCAGCAGTGAATCCTCTGATGGGAAAAACATCCCAAGTTTCAGCTCTTGCTGGTCTGAGCTCTGAGAACCACAGCCCAGAGGTCAGAGAGCGCCTGCAGCACCATGCCCAGGTACAAACATTAGCCCGAGAAGGGGACTTGGGATGATTAGGGTGGATTTTTCAGTGGTANCAAACTACAAATGAAGTTGTGCACTATTCCTGTTGTGAGAGAGGAGAGCAGGAACTGATGTAACACCTCCTGAAAGATTACATTATGAGTATCTGATGTGAAAAGATGCAATAAATTATATATTTTTTGAGAAATAAAATGCTGTAAGAGTCAGAGTAAAAATCTGTGTAGGTTTGGCCATTAACTACACTCCCCTGCATTCTTATGTAACTGCCTTTTTACACTTTTTGAGGACATCACTGTAAAAGCAGAGTTTCTTTGGGCTGAGACGTAGAGAGCAGAGGGGTCAGAGGTGTGAGTGTGCCATTGCTGTTTTTCTGGTTCCTAAGGAAAAAAGAGCAGTACCCTTAGGCACTTTTTCTCTAACAACACCAAGATGTCTGTTGTGATTCACTGAGGAATAACTGCTTTGGGATGCTTCAAAACTGGTTTTTAAGTGAAGGATGCAAAATTGTTCTTTCCAGAGATGCAATGAATCTAGCTGACACTTTAAGATGTTTATTAAAAGGCATGAGGCAGATGAAGCAGTAATAAATATCCATGCAGAGAAAGATCATGCATGTCTGTGGGATGCTATCCAGTTAAAAGCATCTTTGAAAAATAAGTGAAGATTCATTGGTTTCTCCAAAGCACTATTTCTGATTTATTAATGAGACATTTTTGAAAATTACTGTAAAGTGACACACACTGAAGGGAAATACATACAAACCAATTTTATTTCTAACTTTGATCTCCAAATGTCCAGAATACTGCTTGAAGAAACATTTTGTTCTCTCTGCCTTCCAGCAAGGTGTAATCTCTTTTAGGTTTGAGGTGTTTTGACCTAGTGCTGGTGCCTCCTCAACACTCCTCAAACAAATTCATTACTTTCCCCTATGCATAGAAAACAGTAAATAGAGGAGGGCTTCAATTTATTTTTATAAGGCACTGTGCATAAAATCCCCTAGGAATCACAATAATTGCAGCAAGAGAAAACGGTGTAAGGTGTAGTGGTATAAAATCAGAGGAGATACAGGACCACAGACCAGGAGATGCTTTGGTAGAAGCAAGGCAGGTGTAGGGCCTGGATAACTGCAAGCAGAATAAACTGGAGCACTTGGGAGCTGTACTTTTGAGAGAGACATGGTGTTAATAGGGGAGATGTATAATAGCATGAAAAACAATCATATTTCTATGTGGAGTGACAGCAGCAGTGAATCCTCTGATGGGACAAACATCCCAAGTTTCAGCTCTTGCTGGTCTGAGCTCTGAGAACCACAGCCCAGAGGTCAGAGAGCGCCTGCAGCACCATGCCCAGGTACAAACATTAGCCCGAGAAGGGGACTTGGGATGATTAGGGTGGATTTTTCAGTGGTAGGACAAAAAGAGAGGTCTTTCAAGGGAGGAATATAAACCTGAAACTCTACTGACAGGGCTCACTATAGTCCAGGAAGAAGGTGAAAGCAGGTGCAGATGCACAGCTGGAAACAGGCAGAAGTGCTTTATTAGGAGGTAGATTAATGGGAATCATTCAAAACACAGCAGCTAGCTGGGTAAAGACCATTTTCCTGGTGAGGGTGACTCCAGAAGGGTAGGCTTTGCTTAAGATGTGCAAGCAAATTATTAAAAAAGTAATGAATAAAGATGTGATGGGGGGGATGTACCATTCCTGTAATTGCCAAATGTACTGTTCATTTCTGGGTGCTGAACTCAGGGAAATGAACCCATCCCAGCTCACAGTGAGGGAAAGGGAATAGACTTATCTGAATGAGATTTCAAATTGGCTAGCGTCAGCAAGTGGTAATGAAAAGTGGAGGTGATAATAGATACCATGATAAGCAATCTGTCCAGGTAGAAGGAGATGAAAAAAAGACAGTAGGACACAGACTAAATTTTCTGTTTTACTTCATCCACTTTGTACCATGCTAATGCAAATGAAATGAAGAATCCAACCTCCACTGTATGGGGCAGTCATTTTCAGAAAAGACAAACATTTCCTGAGGGACAAAAGGAGACCTGAGTATGGCAGCAGAGCCATCAGCAGGGACTTCAGAGTAATTGGAAACCAACCATATTACTGTACAAATGCAGACAATGCTCCTGTCTGGAGCATTACACAGTGCCAGGAACACGAGGTCACTGGTGGAAGTGCCCTTTAACCTACCTGAGAGAAGCCTTACAGTGAAGTTCTTGCACCCAGAACAGGATGTGTTGGAATGTGGTGCTACATCAGGAGGCCAGAAGGATGTAAGAGGATTTCCCTGCTGTCCTGCAGGTGCAGGATAGCTCAGCTGGGCTGCAGTGGTGACTTGAACGCACTGGTGGGGTGGCTTGCCTGGAGGGTGGGTTTCCACAGACCACCTCCTGCAGCTCTGCTGCATTTGTCAGCAGCCAAAAATAGGTAAAGGCAGAGGAACTGATCCCACATCCCTTGACACGTGAGACAGGGCACACAGGCAAACTGCAGTGTGATCCACTAAAGGTCAATGTGCTCTGCAGACAAAGCTGATGTTCCTGCTGCAGCTCCTCTGTCAGCACCGGCTTCCACAGCCCAAGACCTGCCAGTGCCAGAAACCTTTGGTAGCATTCACTGAGTTTACTCATTAAGATTTCCATCCTCTGACAGTTGAACCATTTTGCTCACCTCTCTCAATTCCATTCCGCCTCTTGCTTTGAAGACTGCAAGCAGCCAAACAAAAACCTTCCCCAACACTGAGACAAGTGAGGATAAGCTATGTTTGAGCTGCAGTTGACAGGCCTAGGTCCACACTGCAGCTGTAACTGCAGCAAGGAGGGGCCAGTACTTTATGAAGTTGGTACCCACTGCAAAATGGGGAGATCTGGTGATGTGTTCTGCTTCTTGGACCCCAATTTTTATTCTGCATTTGCATGGCCTTTGGTACACAACATGCACACATGCCAGGTATCATGGCAATTTCAAAATCAGATTTTCCTCTCAATTAAGAAGGCAATTAAGAAATAACACTACCTTAAGTGAGTGAAAGCTGGCAGGAATTCAAAGATAGGGTCACTCATTGCTGAGGATTCCCTTTAAACATTTCTCTTGGTGAGCCAGGCTGTGGTGGCTGTTATCCAGGTAAGCAGCACTCCAGATGGATTATCTCTGCAGACATCAGCAGTACAGTTGGATTAGGGAAGCTGTCTGCACACCTGCTCATTTCACTAACCAGCTCCTGGAATTAAAGAACCTGGACATGTTCTAAAATGTTTATTCTCACTGTCAGACTCAGGTGCCAACTTGTGTTTCCCAGTGTAGGGCAATGTGACCTGCAGCCCCCAGTGTGGAGGTCAGCAGAGTGTGCCGAGCAGGAAAGATTCTTCTGGCATAATCCCTGGAATTTAAAAGCAACAAGCAGAGACTCTTGGTTAAGTATGGCATCCAAAATACTTAACATTCCTTTTCACAATATGGATGAATAAACTTCCTGTGAGCAATTAACTGAAGGATGTTTTACTTAAGACAAACAGGCCAGCACCACTTCTTGTGACTCTCTTCTGTAGTTTTCCCCTTTCTTTCACAGTGTTTCTAAAAATGCCCAGGTTACAGAAAATCTATGGTTCTCCTTTAACAGAAACTGCATGTCTAACACAGACAGTACTTCTGGCTATGGAATTGATTTTTTTCTCCCACAAACCCTTCTTCCTTTTTTTTGTGTCAGACTTTCAGCAAGCTTTTTTGATGTCTCTCTTTCTGAAGGATGTATCTTTCTTCCTCCAAAAGGAAGATGTATCAGGGTCTCTAATTTATCTTTTGTTCTTCCACATATTCTCTTTATCCTCTTTTGCTACTTTCTTTCTCTTCCTGACCCCCATTTCTTTGTGAATTCTGCCTTCAACACTTGATTTCAATTCTCTTTCAAACCAGCAGACTCCTGTATTTGATTTCTTACTGTCTTATCTCTTCTTCATGATTTTTCCTCTTCTCACATCTCCTTTAGTTAGACATTAAGAAGAGGTTTGGAATATGGGGAAGACCATTACATCCTTTTTAAAGTGCAAAATGGTGCCTGTATATTCAGTGAGGAGAACCACTGCAGAGTATGAAATAATCATGGTCCTGGGAGCAAAGAGATATGAAAAAAGTCATTAACTACATTGATTACTTTGTGATATAAGTAATAAAATTGGATGTTAAAAGCTGGAAGACAGTGTGCAGAGTTACTCTCAGTGTGCATGGACTAATCCACTTACACCCAGACACAGTGTCTCTGGCAGCCCATGACAGATGTGGACATTAGCTGTGTTCAGCAGGAATATTTGGATCAAGCAGGCAGACATCAGGAGGTATTGGCATCCTCTCAGAACTATCTCCCTGGCTGGTAAGAAGCCCATACAGACCTGGGAAAATAGTTTCTCCAGACTGACATCAGCAGAGTGATTGAGCCAGAATGGGGAGAGATCCCAAAAGATCTTTGCACATGGACAAAGTAGGCAGAAAGTTATTGGAAAAGGGCAAAGATGGAATCTGTAAGGACATGCATGTGCTGCTTTAACTGGGATGAGGTTTCATGAAGAGTGCAGAGGAGATGGAATATGAATCCACAGCTCATCACATCTCCTATTGAAATCCCATATGTTTATGGTATTTTTTCTGGACCAAAAATCAGACTGGGTTGCCACTAATACAGTAGTAAAAGCATACAGTCTTGAAACCAAATAGAAAATTTGAATACATTTTTCAATGAAAGGAAAGCTAATGGCCATATGACACAGCAGTGGGGTTACTTGAAGGATTCATGGCTATTTTTGATAGCCTTAGTTAGAAAAAAAAAGGTATCGTATAAATGGCAGAAAAATACTGCAAATGTTTGGCAAAGGACAAAACTAGGGTAATTTTAGACACAAAATTACTTTGCCAGCTGCATTTGGCATTAAATATGGCACTACTATTTGGACATCATCATATTATTGTTCTTTCACAAATGACCAGAGGAATAATTCCAATCCAAGTTTCCCTCTGGAAACCTGAGGCTTTACCTTATCTCAATGCTGATTTTAGACTGATTTTAAACAAATGGAACTTAAAGACAGGAGGAACATCAATTTTACAAAGCCAATTAATAAAATAGTAATAGTCAAACTTCCACCTAAATGGGTTGCAGTTCAAGTCTAATTTGAATCTTTTGATGCTGAGAGTGAGCAGTCTCCTTGTGTCTCTTCTCATGCAGCTCTTATGCACTCATGATGACAGCAGTGACTTTCTGACCCTCTGGGGCTCCAGACCAGCAGCTGCAGAGACGTGAGTAACAACAGCCATGGAATTTGCCACATCTGCCAAGGGGTTTGCTTTGTTAGTGCTCTGCCATGGGCTCTGTGCATGCAACCAGCACAGTAAACTGGTGGTATGTGCTGCACTTCTTCATAAGAAGTGGGAGTCATCAAAACAGCACTGAGTGGCACTGATGGATATTCAGGTTTTAGACTAGTGTTTCTCAGCCTATTAAATAAAAGATAACAAAACTGAAAAGAATCCACAGACCATCCTGTAGTGTTGCTAATTTTAATTATTTGCAGTCAATTAAAAGCTACTTGCATTTTGAATGCCCACTCACTGGTTTTCTTCTCTGCCATTCTGTTTCCTTCCTTCAGGTACACCAATTTTGTTGTGGAGGGGTCTAAGTGCATGTTGTGTTTTTACAGACAGATAAAGGAAAGTACACCATGCTGCAAAGAAAGATGTTCTTGGGCTGATGCTTTCACTGACCCCTGCAATTGCACGGGAGCTCAGAGTGTCCTAAGCTCTACTCCAGAGAGACAAATGAAAGAGTTGAGATTCAGGTTTTCACTCATGATCTAAAGTTACCAGTCAAAACTCCAAAATCAAGAAATAGGCCTTGGAAGCCATGGAAATTTTAAAAGAGTGGTTATCTTTTTATTTATTATTTGGATATACATACTCTATGCAAAGCAACCAGCCTTCCCTGGTCTTCTGAAATTATTCTGAAAGGACCTTTTGCTGCTGTAGAAACTCCTGTCATTGCACACACCTGCCTTATCTTTACTTCAGTATCAAACTCCTGTTTTCACTAGAAACCTGTCACTTACCACCGGGTTTCAGACACACAGCATTTCAGGCAACCAAGCACCTGAGTGTCCTGGGTGAGCACTGTGTGTGAGGCCATCCCTGAGCCATCCTTCTGGCTGCGAGCAGCTCCCACTGGCAGCTCCTCTCACAGAAAGTGGCCATTTGAGGCAGAAAGGGGCCTTTTCCACCAATCCACAGCAATGTTTGTGTGAGGGTTTGCAATTATTGTTTTACAGCTAAGCTGGTTGCATCTCCCACTAAAATCCATGGCATGCAAAAAAGGACTTGCAAGAATCATTTTGTTCTTAGAATATAGTAAATAAGTCATTGGTTGACATTCTTCTGAGGTTGTGTACTATCTGTGCCATTTAACAAGTTTTGTATAGCAATTCAGTATCTGCATAGTATATTTCTGTATGTGCACAATATGCTTTCATTTCTTTCAGTATATGTAAAGAAACAGAAACCACAGTAGCACTTAACCCATCTCCCTCTCAGCTCCTACCAGCCAATTCCATGTTTTTCACCATTTTTGTTTTATTTTTTGCAACAGCCTGTGCCATCTAGTTGCCTCTATTTTTCTTGGGCTGTTGATGCCACAGGTTCTGTCACGGCTGTGATGGATGTAAGCTATCTGTAGGCAAAGTGCAAGCATTGATTTGTGTGCAGATGAATGAGCTGCGCAGGGGGGTGTTTGTTGGCAGTGGGTCTGCACACAGTGGAGAGACCTTCCTTGGCAGCTTTCACAGTGCACAGCGGTGCAAATCCCACCCAGGGAAAGCTGCTGGGCAGACCTTGTTGTAGCCTTCCACCCTTCATTAGTGGGAGTAGTACTTCTTCCTCTTTTCTTATCTCTGCCTCTTCATCTGACCCCCTTTAGGTGAAAACTGCTAGATTTTGTCAAGATCCCAATATACAAAGTCCAAATACAAGGTCAAGTCACCCAAGGTCTTCTCCCTGTCTTTCTGGACATTCTCCTACTCAGGCTTTTCATATCTCATATGTTGAAATGGCAGGGGGTTGATGTAGGTTTTAACTCGCCAAACTCTTCTACATCAGTTCCAGACTGACCTAGCCAATACCTAATTAATCTTCAGCAGCCAAAGGTGCAACTGTGCCCTGCAAGGACGACCTCTCCACATGGAGGATCTTGTGGAGATGCATTTGCATTGTAGGTGTTTGTTAAGGACCAGCAGATCCAGCGCACTCCAACAACCCATAATAAGTCCTTTGGGCAAAGTCCCCCTTGGTTTTGCAAAGCACTGCAAAGAAAAATTCTTCTGTTGAGAGTCTTCATGGGTTCTGGAACAGGGCAAGTGCTCAGTCTGCCAGGGTTCCTCTGGCCCTTGGTGTGGCCGCAGCTCACGTGCAGAGCAGCAGCCACCCACTGCTCCCTGTGTGCCCTGGGTGCTTCACTCCCCAGCCTGAGGGCACCAGGACACAGATTTCAGTCCACACCAGCATTTCCAGTGATCCATGAACAGCAAGGCCACCCAGAGAAATCTGTCTCATTTGCTGTGTTTGCAACCAAGGACTTGACTGCCTGGTATTTTGAGTTAACACAACAGCCTGTGCCCCAGTGTTTGGGTACTGCTACTCTACGTGTATGGTGTTGGCAATTAAACACCCATATATTTGGCTGCAATGTAGAACAATAAGGAATCAGGCAGAGAGCTCATTTTCCTCTCTTGACCTTTCATACTCATTTCTATTGACCCATCTTCCTCTGTTTGCCAGCAGTCATTCTTTGTCTTCTCACCATATTTGATCACTTTTTTTCAGTAGTTTCCTGTTTGATTTCCTTTTACAAAAACATGTGTACCCTGACATTGTCGATAACTACCACAATTCCAGCTGTCTGAGCACTGATTTTTCTGTCTCTGAACTTGTGAACCATATTAAAAATTCAGGATTTATTGCAGTTGTTTCAAGAACTCCTGACAGACAGATGACAATGATTTCAGAGGAAATAACTCCTCTGTAGTCAGCCTGTCCTGTATTCCCCTTGGCACTCCCTTAAGCTTAAGAATATTAAAAGCAAAAGAAAAATGGCTCACAGTTAAAGCAGATTAATGAGACTCCTTGTATTTTTTCAATGCATGGAAACTATACACAATTGAATACCAGTACTTTTTCATTAGCACTAAGCAAATCTATTTTGAGATTATTCCTCTTGGAAGAGCTGTGTGAATTACTCCTGTAACACCACAAATAGCTTCCTAAATACTAAATCACTTTGGATTGCCTCTGAAGAGTGTGGCAGAGGTGTGTGCCTGTATCAGAGGATGAAGTCAGCATGTGACTGTTTCATTGCAGACAGCTCAGCTGGGGAAGGTGGCTGACACCTCACCAAGTGACTCTCATGAGCTTCAGCAGCTAAGGCAGGGCCATTTTCTCTCCTCCACTGGCCTGCTCCAATGGGGCTGTTTCCCCCAGCCTCATAGGGATGGTGAAGATTGCATCCCAGGGTGAAAGGAGAAGCATCCCCATTCCTGAGCTGCATTCCCCTTTTTCCAGATGATCAGTGAGAAGGTAATAGCTCAGTTCAACCAGGGCACTGAAAAAGCCCATCTAAGCACCCAGGAGATGTGTTCAGGAGATTTTGGATGCTGGCTTGGGGTCTTGGTCTGGTTTGAGAGATCCATCTGTGAGAACTCTGCACGTGAGCCTCTTATGTACAATCAGTCAATAACGTATCAAACTTGCCACTGTGCACATCCTAGCCCTGCCTTGTGGTAATTTGCTGAAATTACAGCTTTTCTCAGGGAATGATCACACATTTTTAGGGCAATTCAAAATGAATAGTTCCGTGCCTTCTCTCTCAAAGTGATGACTAAGGAATGAGCTCTTTTCTTTAAGTATTTTCTCCTGATGAGTCTAAATTAGTCCTCTCTGAGCTCTGTGTGGCTGCCACAGGACTGACAGAGCTGGCTCCAAGATTGGATCAAGCTTGATTGGGTTGAGAGGAGAAGGAAGAAGAAGTGAACTGCACAATTATGCTGCACTGTGTGATACCTTACCTGACTGAGCTCTATTAATGTGTGTCCCATGAGCTGCACAGTCTCCTCCATCTCTGTGAGTTCAGAGTTAATGTGCACATTTCTGTTCCATATAATCACCTCAGTGACTGCAGCAGAGGCATTTCCTAGGTCTGACTGTGCCAATGAGATGATATTCAAATACAAGGTTAGGTGGGGTTTCTGTGGTACAGGAATTGCCAAGGGAATGCTCTTCAGTTTTGTCAACAAAAAAATTGGAGTTTACTGAAATGAAATTTGAAAATGTCACAAATAACCATTTTGATCTGAAAAATCATCATCAATCAAAGCTATGTCTAATTTCTGCATGTGGTTTGTATTAAGTGCTTGAAAAATGATTGCATTTTGGCTGGAAATTAATTCAAGGCATGTGATAGATTTGAAATGTTGATTAATGTAAAGGTAGCAGGTGCCTCTTTGCCCTTGCTATCTTAATACTGCTCTCTTAACTGCAATGATTCAGGCTTCCTACACTCTGAATTAACACTATCTTACCCCACAGAGGCAGGATTTTCTGGAGAAAGCAGTATGGAGAGCAGAAGCCATCAGGTGGTGTTTGTGGTGGGGGCACACACAGGCTCTTGTGGCAGAGGGGAGTATGGGCAGTGTGGCAGATCTGGGGCTCTATTTTTATACAAAGAAAAATGGGTGTTTTAACTCTCCTTCACTGTGTCCTGTACCACTCCCTGTTCATTATTGTAACTGCTGACAGGTAAATGGAGAAAAACAGCATTTAGTTTGAATCTTCACTTTTTGGTATCCTTCAGTGCTATCAGTTAAACTTCTTTTGTCTGATGATCACAGCTGCAGGTGCCTTAACAGTTTCCATTTCCATTTACCATTAATGGGTATCTTGTCTGACAGGGGTCCCAGTGGCTGTGAAGGGCATATTTGAGCTTTTTGTGTTAAAAAATACCTAAGACAAAAAAAAGCAATGTGTCCAATAGCAAGGACACAGATTTAGGATAGGACAAAGGTCACACCAGCAACTGTGTGAGGCCAAGCTGTAAGGAGACATAAGAGGAGAAAGTCAGTCCTTGGACACAACAATCACTGAGGAGTCCAATAAGGCACATATTAGAGACATTTGCTGGATGTGACTGCCATCCTGAGATCCACCTCATCCTGCACTTTTAAGTCCATCTCCCAGAGTTAAGCTTTGGTATTATTGTCAGACTGATCAACAGATAGGTGTGCATTGTACTACCTGGCCCTCTTTGTGCTGCCTGTGAAATAGCAGCAGGCTGTGTTCCTTCCTAAGGGGGAGGATTTTGAATTGGTTTGACTTGTCAGGGCTGGATTATTGCAATTCTTTGTTTGCAGGAGTTTCCAACCATGTTATCTCTCGAATGCAGCTGATTCAGGATGCAGCAGCTCACAGTCTTTTCGGCACTCAGTTGTTTCAACATAGTTTTCCCTTTTTAAAATCTCTCTGCTGGCTTCTGCTGAAATTTTGTGTCAAGATCAGAGTCCTGCAAGTAGTACAGGCTATGTTGGATGTTACACTGGTTCTCTTTGCTGGTAGCATGTTCCTCACTGCTCAGCAAGATCATAATTATTATTGTAAAGGCATGTGGAAGGAGAGAGCCTCTGCTCCATGAAGGGTGTTTTGCCAAGGGACTTTCTAATGCAAAAATCACAAAAAAAAAAAAAAAAAAAAAAAAAAGAAGAGAAAACCACAAGCAGAAAGGCACAAGGATGCAGATCTAAACAACAACTGATACATGAGGCAGTGATGGGAGCCAGTCACACTGACTGATAAGGATATTGCATATAATAAGGTTAATTCTGGTAAGATTATCTGATCCAGAACCTTGTCAAAGGGATGACAAGGACAGGAGAGAAGCTATAAACCAGAGACTCAAACCTGGCAGACAACTGCAATGGAAAAAAACCCAAGAAACTAAGGTTGATGTGAGCAGGCAGCAAGAAAGCCTGCTTAGAAAGGGAAAATTGCTAAAAAGAAGAAATTTTCTGCTGAAAAAATACTGACAGAAAAGGCCTGCCAGCCTGGAGCCACGAGTCTGGGAACCAGAAACAGCCTTGATAAGACCTGCTGGCCTCTTGGAAGTGCAGCCAGAGGGCCTTCAAACTGGAAAACTGGAGTCATGGGAAGGAGCCATCCCTCCAGTCACTTCAGACCCTCACAGTCTCTCCTCCCACCTGTGTGAGGCACTTCTGCTTTGTGTATGTCACATCCATTTGTCATGTTTAGTACTGAGCTGACATCTAAAACTGCAACAGCTCAAGTACTGTGGGGGCATTCATCCATCACTATCCCAAAACCTCTTGCTGTAACTTTCTGATTTTCCTCCTCTTTTTATGTTTTGTACTCTTCTGCCACTTCAATGATATCAAAAGTTATAAATATGTAACTCTGAAAGACACATTTAGAAGGGAAAGGTCAAAATTACTCTCCTGTCTCCCCATCGTTATCAGCTCTTTATTCAGCTTTTAGAGCCTGATGTAAAACCTGTGCCTGGTTTTGCCACAGCTCCTTCATTTGTGTCCCTGGTACCCAATGTTTATGAGGAATGACACAGGCCTGTGACATTTAACTGCTAAAATCAGCCCAAATTGAACGCATTCAGCCAAGTGCAGCAGAGGCTGAGACCCCATGGAAAGCTCAGGGTGATGTGTTCAGAGCAGTTGTTCAGATTTTGCCATCTGTGAAATATATCTTTATCAAAGAGACCTCCATTGCCCTCCCCAAATCCTACCAAAGCACCTGCAAATATTGAAGCAAATGGCAGGGGACCTCTGCACTCTGCAGAAATTATCCCTCACCTTCAGTACCACGTAACTGATGACATGGAAGCTGAGCCTCTTCTTTGTACACTACATTATTTTTTTTCTAAATTGCTTCCTTCTATTTGTGGGGGCAAGTATGAAAGTAATTTTTTACATTTGCAATTATTCTAAGCAACATGGGCTAATGTTCCTTAAAGTGCCAAGGTCTGAAATCTTGAGCTATTATTACCAGAGAAACAGCAGGAAAAGGTACACTAGGACTGTGTCTTAACACATGAACACAGTGTCTTGCTGATGAACAGGTTATTTAATTCTGAGAAAGATGTTGCCCTTTCTTGTACTCAGTTCTTCAGATTACTATAGAAACACAACTTATCTTTTCAGAGGCCTGATCTGAGAGAAGAAAGAGAGAAAAGACATTGACGTATGGGAAGGAAGAAATAGCTGACTGCTGTGTAGTGCCTTGAAAACTGGTCTATGTATTTATTGTTTCAAAGTTATCTTCAGATGGTTCTTAATGCCTAGAAAGTTATTATCTCCCACTCACAGAGAGATAGTCACTGACTTCTCTGCTACAGTTGTCTGAAATAGAATGACCATGGATCATTATTTATTATATTTCAAAGCTATTTGGCTTTATATCCCAAGCTAGCACAGAAACCACTACTCTACATTTGAATGTGTATTGCTTGTAAAAGAAATAGTAAGATACATGCAGAAAGGTGCAAGCCTGAGACAGAAGATATGCTCAAATGGACTAAAACCAAAATAAACCAGTAGTGGCATTGCCTTTTTTGGTGTGTGTTTGTTTTAAAGCTGCCTGCTGAAACATAGAAATTTTGTTTTGCATTCCTAAATCTAATGGAAATGAAAATTCAGCCCTGCACTGCAGAGTGGAGTTGGCACTCTTCCCCTCATCCCTGCATCTCTCTCACAAAACCATTCAGCCTCTCCAGTCCCATTGCCAATCTCAGTTCTTTCCAGAAACCCCCTCCCAATGTGTGTTACCAAAGAAGTGAACTTAATTCTCTGTGAATTATGGAGCATGGGCCAGGGCTGGATGCCTTGCAAGAAGATTGATTTTTTTTCCAAGACAGAGTTTTGCAAAATTAAGTCCAAAGCCAGTAAATTCTATGGGTCAGTTCTAGAGGAGGTAAGAGTGGACCATCTCCTCTCCATGCTCTGGATTTTCTGTCTCTTTGCCCTTGCACTCTCAACTCTTTTAAATTAATTTGTATTATTTCAAATAAATATCTTACTCTAAGAAACTTGACCCACTTGCCAGATATCCTCTTCTGTTCTCTGTTGTTGTTTTACCATCTCTTCCTTCTTCCATTAGGATGTAAGGAGGAATCAAAAACAAAGAGTTTGAATTGTTTTCATCTAACATTTAGTTGCATATTTATGCTTTTGCTTGATACAGTCACTGCTCAGAAATTAGTGTTCTCCTTTCCATTTAGGGGAATTGTACTGTACCACATTTTCATGCGGAGATGATTTGCCAAACAAATTTAGATTACATAATTACAAACACAAACTGTCACCCAATTCAGCCACCATTATAACTTTATTTATTATTCTTTATTTTATTCTCACTTTATGGAAGCCATTATCTCTGCATGTAAGGGCTGCAGGCAACCCAGAGCTGACACCCTCAGAGCAATAACTGTCCTTTGTCAGGTACAGAAATCAGAATCAAGAGCACAGAGCAATGAGAAGCCAGGGTGACCTCCAAACTAAACTTGTATCTATTTCTTAGGTCTTCCTAAAACTGGAATTCACAACATAACAATGTTACCCATACTGACTTAGGTACAGCAGCACCATCATCTTCTTGCTGAGACTTTTTTCAGTATCATCAGGGAAATGATGATTCTGGCAGGGTAGGCACTCACACATCTTGGGGAAGCATCAATAGCAAATTTCTAGTGTTTAAAAAAAAAAATCACACTGGTGTAGTCCTAAGTCTCTCTGATGTAATTGCTGTGGGACCTGAAAGCAATGAAAGACAAACCATATTCTAAATATATTCTGACAAGAAAGGTTTCTAATCAGTCAGGAGAAGAGATAGGCATCACCATCTTAGATTATGCAACACATAACAACAACAACAACAAAACAGGGAAGAGAAATAATTTCCCTAGGAAAGGCATCTGAACATCTTTTCATTGTTTAGCATGTACTACTGCATTTCCAGATTCATCTGGTAAATAATGATAATGAGTTCCCTGGACTACTTGTACTGACAAGAGTGCACCTGACAGGAGTTATTTACCTGACTACCTGACAAGGACTGGGTTTTTTTAGTAGTAACTAATGTGGCATATAAATGAATAATTTCCATAGGATCATCCCAAAGAAAATCACAGTTTAACTGTAAATACTGTCATAAAATTCTGGATGCAAAAATTTCTGTTCCTCAAAATGTAAAATGACCGTGCAGATGGCGAGAGAAGATCTGGAAGCACAGACACCTCTTTGTGCGCTCTTGTTCAGGCAGATGCAAACATATTTCTGGCCTGAGCCTGGAGCCAGCCCTGTGCTGTGCCAGCATGGCACTGACCCAGGGCAGGTGCAACTCTCATGGCAGGATGTGTGTGGGGCTGAGCCTTACCTGAACCGTAGCTGTGCAGCTTCTTCTTGGACACAGGTCAGCCTGACCTCTATCTACATGGTAAAGTTGCTGAGGAGCAGACAAGGAGCAGAGACAGATTTCCTGACCTGTGATCCACATTCCAACTGATAAATCACACTGTCTCTTCTGTGAGGACTTTGGTCATGCTGTGAAAAATAAAAAAAAAACAAACTGGGTTTTATTGTATTGGTTATGGAGGGACAATTGCTTTAAACCAGGGGTATATTATTCTATTGGGAGGCAATAGAATATTGAGTACGGAAAAACGTATTATCATTTAAATCATTCCAAGACACTTGGATTCAGACAGTGAGAAGAGTTTTGAGAAGAAAATCAAGTTAAAAATTATAGAAATTCTACATCAGAGCAGGTAAGGAGAGATACTATTTCTTACAGAGACAGACCTTGTGTGCTGAGGTTACCTCTCCATTTGACTGCCTGATGCAGCTGCAAACAGAGACCAGCACCTTCAGGCAAAAGCCCCTTGGGTGGAATGAAAAGCAGACCCCTTTCACCCAATTTTCTGCTGGTTTAATAGGATTTTACCATGCTGTCAAAGGCCCACCTTCCTTATATTCTTAAATCATCACATACATCACTCCTATTTAAACAATCCTTTTCTTGAATATTTTTCATCAAAGTCTATTGAATGCCAGTGAGGCCTTCTTAAGCCTCAGACAATGGAGTCTCAGCTTCCCAGCATTCTCAGAAACAAGCAGATTCATTCAGCAGCAGGTCTTTGCAGTGAAGAAAGACTGAACAGTATTTTTTCTTCTACAGACAGAAAAACCCAACAAATGTTATGTCTTAATATTCCAGTCTGGATTACAGGGAAATTTTCATATTTCATACTCTGGTCTACCAGCAAAAAAAGGGAAAGAGCAGGTCTAAAGAATTCTTCTTCTTTGAAGATGATTGTCCCTTTCTGGCTGCTGGTTGTGTGTGAACCAAAGCTCTGTATAAATCAGACCCACTAAGAGCCATGCAGAACAGGGTATGAGGATATATACTGGACTGACAAATCAGTAAAGTGAAAAAAATTGGGGAAATACTGAGTTTCTTGCATGTCCTTCAGTAGCAAATATGGGTGAGGCTCAAAACATCCAATTCCAGAGTTTCTGGATCAGCAGCTGTAGGTTAAAATGCTATTGCATTGGTGCACAAATGAACTAGTCTGCTGCAGCCCCAGTCCCAGCTGGCTGTACAGCTATAATGCTGCTAGGATGAATTTTTTCAAGTCTGCATGTATTTCTTGAAGATTTCACCAGTCAACATGTCCTTCTGATATGGGGAAATCTGGAAATTCCCTTGCAGGTAGGATTGCAGTTACTTCCCTGGCAAAAAAATCTCCAGAATGCATTTGTATAAAAAATAAGACAAGATCAAGACCCATAGAAATGTTCTAAATGTTTCATGGATAAACAGTAAATAACTAATACCTCCTGGAGTTGCAACAGGTATTACAGGTTTGAATTACTAAATGTGCCCCAGCAGTGATCAAAAGCCTCCTCCATTGATAATGTTGAATGGGCTGCTCTTCTACAAGCTTAGGAACAACACACTACTGCGCATCCTTTGTTTTTAAAATTAAATTTGGAGAAACTTTATTAGGGTTTTTTCATATTTAGCTGAAAACAGACTGAAATAAAAGTGAGTGATCTTTACTGATAAAGGAATCAAAATATCAAGAGTTAAGAGAATTGAAAGGCTCAAGTAAATGCTAATTTATGCAATCAGCCAAATTTTATTCATGGATAGTATAGAAATAAAAAGTAATAAAAAAGGTTTATATGCAAAAAACATTCTGCTACCTTCCCTGCAACTAGTGGGGAATGTATCTTGCTTAAAGGTTGTTTGATATTTTCTGAAGGTTTCTTCAGATTTTTCAGACTTTTTAAAAATCTCAGTGTGTTGAGGCCCCTCCAGCTGTGTTTGATGATGTAATGATGTTGAAACACAAAGCTTGTGGCATGGATTCTGTAAATTCAATCACAGAGAGTGGATTAAGGAGGAGTTAAAATAACCATTAAAATGTCCTTAGTATACTCATCTGTTTCAGTCTCTGTTCATGCTGTGTGTGATGCTAACAATATATTCAAAAGACCAGGTTACTGCTGATCTGTGGCTGTTGCAGAGATCAGAGAATTACACACTGCTGAGCATTGCAGGAATTTTTGTGAGGATTCTTTTTGCTAAGAATAGAGTGAAAAGTAGTCATGGTTTTAGTTACAGAGATGATCTGGATGAGATGGTCTCTGTAAAAAATTGCTGAAGATATACCTTATCCCTGTGGTGACAAGAGAGCATATCTGCTGTCTGGTTCACTTGCTTTTTTGGGCACTCAGAGAAAGCTTCCTGCAATTGCAGAGACACGTGGGTGAGGACAGTTTCATTTTGGCTAAGTTGCCATAGGGATTCTGCAGCTGGAGCTGCAGGAGAGCAGGTTGTCACTTGCCATTAGCTTTGTTTTTATCCTGGGGGCCAGTGTGCATTTCAGATGCTGCCTGGTTAACTCCTCTGCTGCCAATGTGGGAAGAACAGCACTTAGTTCATGCCACTGCTGGAGCTCACCTGGTCATTTGTGTCTTATCAAAGATTCAAAGAAATGTTAAAGCTGCAATAAGCATTAGTCAGTCAGTACACTTGAAATTAGGAATCTGTTACAGTCAGACCTACAGAATCCATGGCCAGGACCCACCTTCATTTAAGGCCATGCAGTGCACTGGAATAACATGTTATCACAAAGAGACCAGGGGATGATTAAAGTACTTGCTGTCCACATTATGAAAAATGCTAGCATTTCTTTATATTATGTTATTATATTAATAACTGCCCATTCTTAAGGTATGCTTGAAAAATGTTGCTTCTGGCTATGCTCCAAGGTATCTATCCTTCTCCTACGACTGGTGAGAAGTATGCCCACATAATCTGGGACACAGATTTACAAGCTGCTGAAAGAAACAGCTGCAGAAATTAAATGACAATGGTTGGGCTTGCCTTTTACTCTACTCAGTTTATTTTAATAGTGGCTGACACTCAGTGTTTTGTGTGTTTCTCTGAGACAGGGACGGATGTACTGGACATAACATAGATAACAAAAGCTGGGACTGAAGAATTGCCTGTGTCACAGAGAAATCCAAAAGAAGAAGGATGAAATTGCAAGTATCTTGTCATCAAACTAATGATTTCTTAATTACTCTACTTGGATGTACTGTGAGCAGTCCAAGTCTATGCGGACAAACCCAAAGAACGGCAAGGGATTTTGGCATGCAGTGCACTGTTCTGAATGATACAACACAACAACACAATTTTCAGAGATCCTTCTTGTAGTAATGCTTGTGAAACAGTCCCCTCTTCTTCTGAGCCATTGTAAAAGGAGATAAAGCAAATGTAGGGCAGGAGACCTGAGCAGCCTCCAGCCTAAACACAGGAGATGGAGAATCCAGTGCAGGCTTTTGGCTGAATGGAAAGAGAGAAGGGGCACTGATATTAATTAATGTTTTTAGTCTCTTCCAGAGTACATACTTGAAACCTGAAGAGGACAGCCATTTCTCTTTAAAGACAGTTTTAACACTTAATGGAAACAGTAACACAAGCTCTGGTGAATTCAATTCAGAGAGACAGTGTGAAGCAGCCCCTGTTTTTCTGCTCCAGAAGAGAGTGCTCCCCAACACACACCTCCCATTTCAATTCTAATGAAAACTTGAATTTGCAGGGTGCTAGGCAGGAGTTCAAACTTAAGGCTCCTATTTTTTTCATCAGTAAGGGGCTGCATAAGCTTCTTTCAGAACGTTTACCTTTGGAGGAATGGCTGATATTAGCTGATATTACAGCCTGAGAATGATATAGGAGAAATACGAACATCAGTCTTTCTCATGCTACACATACTTCCTGCTGGCTTCCTTCACATGAGGTTTAGCAACTGATACAGTACATTAAAAAATCAGATGGTTCCCCTTAGGGCTATCACATGCAGTAATTAAATCAAACACACACCACAGTCACTCAGGGGATTTGACAATGCATTTGAAACCACTGTGCTTCAAATACAGGCTATTGCAAATCAGTTCAGGCTGATCACTTTTTTTTTTCCTGTTGAAGTTTGTTCCAGGCATCCTGTTGGCATTTAAGCATATGCTTTACATTAGGAATGTGGAGTTCTGCTACAGGAACACCAAGCAGATGAGGCAGCAGACAGGGACAGACTCATGCTCCAAAGTCCTTGCCCGCATGGAGGATTTCAGCCATCTGTCCAACCCGTAGCTGTTGGACAGACAACATGGCAGGGCTGTGTGCTCCTGTGCTAGCCTGTAACCAGCAGCACCTGGATGAAGCCCCAGGAACAGGAGAAAGGAACAAGCAGCTTTTATGGCCCCTGAACAGGCCAAGCAGCATTCAAAGCAGAGGCAGATTTTACCCTCTGCACCCAGCTGGATCTTGGGTCAGGAGCAGGGCTCTGGCCATCCCTAAGTAGTGTGGCACGTGGCCTCCGGTCCTGTCTGGGTTTGTAGTGGAGACTATAGCACAAACCATGAAATACTGAATAGTTGCCAAGTGAGCTACTGAGAACCTGACTGCAATGTAAATCATACAATACAAACATTGGAGAGGTTCTTTCCTCACCCCACATAAATGCAACTCAAGTGAAATATTATAGTTTTAAAAAGCAACTTGCAAATATCTTTCTGCTTCAATATAATGCTTTAGAAGTGAAACATAGCTTTGGGGTAACAGTGGGAGCTCCCGCTCCCAAACAAATTTAATACCGAAGCAATATATCTGAATTTTGTTTCAGAGATACACTAGAAAGCCAAAATGCTTTCCTGAATGAAAATCTAGTTATGTGATAAAATTCATCTTCACTTAGGAGAAAACTCTAACAAAACTGAGCAAAGTTTCCTCACATTTTCTGACCTGGAGCTGTAGATACATCTTCCTTGTGTTAGTGGTTAGACAGGATGGCATCACTATCTCACATGTCCTGGAAGTTATCACTTGTTCTGCAGGACATAGTGTGTGCTCATTTCCAAAAGGCTTTTAATCTCTGAATTTATTAAGGAAGACACAAAGCCCAAACCAACAGTCTCCACCACAGGAGAATGGGAAAAGAGGCTACAGACATGAGAAAACTTTATTTTCCTGTTCTGTCACCAGTGGTTCTGCTGGCTCTGTATAATGTGTGCTGAAATGAAGCTTAGCTGGGCATGATGCACAGGGATGTTAGGATGCTCTTTAAGCCTGTTTTGAATAATGCCATTTCCATTCTCCACCAGCACATTTTGGGCAGCTTGTACCAAGTGCCAAGCCCTGCACAGCACTGGAGTAGGGGTCAGTAGCAGGAGACTTATGCTTACCCTAAACATACAGACTCCCTCATTATTTTTGCCTTCTCCCCCAAGGCTTCCTCAATGCTTTTGGAGGTCCAGTACAGAACTTCTAGCAAGAAATGGACTCCACCTGGATCAGCTGCTGGCTACAGATTTCACTCCTACCTTGTGATCCATATTAATGAATATTTTGGCTAGCAGCAGCAGGCACAAAGCAGAATATCTTTTTCTTTTTAACCTTCTTTTATCTTCTGGGAATATGCAGCTATTTATAATCCTGACAGATGTTCCAAGTGGGCTTTCTTGCAGTACATTTTCATCCTCCATCAATAACTTTGCATGCAGAGTGTGGGATCATCCCCGCAATTTGTACCAAGTTTCCTTACTTCTTGATTTATCTCTTATTGTCATGGATTGAAATGTATCCTTGTAAGCCAGTGCTGCTCATGCAGTGACTATGAAGGATTGAAGGCTCAGGACTCCCAGTGCAGTAGCCCAGGGTGCCAAGAATCTAAAGAGATTCTACAGCACCAGTCTGGCTCCACACAATGCTGCAACAAAAGTATAAACTTCCCTTTTTCCTAACAGCACCACACTCTCAGGAAGGGAGGCAGTGCCTTCTGGAGTGTTCTGTGAACATGTGACAACCCATCAGGACTTACAGGGGTCTGCAGCATTTCTGCCATGCCTGGATTCAAGGATCACTGATGCTACTGGGTTTTACCTGCTGGAGCAGTCTTGGTAACAATGACAATTTAAAAATGAACAACTTGGACATACGAGTTTCTTCATCAGGCTAAGCTGGAGCAGAGGTCAGCATTCTCTTTTGAGCCACAGCTGTATTTTAATCATAACTCCTCCAACATCATTACTTGATTAATAAATAATTGATGTGGCTGTTATACTGTTTTGCCTTTGATCTTTTTAGAATGGAACATAATTCAAGACATGCAGTGTCTTGAGACATGTAAACAAATAAAACTGAGGTATCAGCAAATACATATTGACAGAAAGATGGGGCTTGGCAGAATCACTAGTTTTGCAGAGAAAACAATTACTGTAGTCTGGAAGTTTGAAATCATCAGTTGAAATGTCTTCAAATAAAAGCTCTTTTTACTCATAGTTGAAAGAATTCTTCTTGATAGAGCATCAGCAGACACTTTTTTCTTTTAAATCTTCTCATCTTCTCTACTGAAAACAGATTTAGCTCCTACCTCAATTCTAGCTCAGCAATAACTCTCTCTTTTAAAGTCAGTCCTCTTTGTACAAAAGTAAAAAATCACAGCCTCTTTTTCTCACATCCGTCCTCTGAGTCATGCTGGGTTTAAAGTGTCTAATCCAGAGTTCTTAACCTGCCTGAATACTCTTTCTTGATTTCCTGTGGGCAACATCTCCATTCTCCTGGTCACATGTAACCCAAGCACCATTTTGGATCTCTTCACTCTGAAAAGTCTCATTCAGAGCAGGATATATTGCATATATAACCCAGCATCACACACCATATCCTCACTCCTTCACAGGCAATGTTGCCTGCCTCTCTGGTCAGTTCATGGTGGCAACTAACATTGTCCTTCCAATCAACACCATCTACAGTTAAAAAGGCTTCTATACATCTGAAATCCCAGCAGAACTCTCTCTTTCCTGCTCCTTCCTTGATATTGTCCTTTCTATGATATATACCAAGGAAAAGAAGAAACAAAGCAGTAATTAGGCTTCTGCTATACTGTGATTATGGTTTACTCTGGTGATCAACCTGATGTCTCCCCAGTCTATGTGTTCCCAATTTTTTGAACTTCAACCTCACAGATCAGAACAGAATACACAGGTCATAATTATGAAGCATGTGATCATCCCTTGGAATGAAATAATATTAGACAAAGATCTTAGGGTATGGTGGGAAAGAATCTTAGTAGTTGGGCAAAGTCTGAGGAGTGCTGACAGAGTAAATCACCCACGCTTACAACTTACTCATTTTGACTCAGGTGAATGGGCCACCCTCACTTACCCAAAAAAGGAATATATACTTGTCATTTATATATATTGGTCACCTATATAGGCCAATAAACAGCCTGTTGATTGTGAACTTCTTATGCAAAGGGGCAAATTAAGGGGCCACCACTGCTCAGTACATGAAATACTGCATGTGGCTTCTATGCTAATTTTTAAACACTCAATTTTGACTACTAAAATCACAAGCAAAAATGCTGTTTGTATGTCACAAGCACAGGACATACCTGACAATGAGACCGTACAGAAGTAAAGAGCTGAAAAACCATTTCCAAATGCAGAAGTTGTCAAAGGCAGAACAGATTTTTCTACAGATAAAAGCTGAGTAAAGGCTGTGTAAGTTAAGTGCTAGAATGCTTTGAGAAAAACTACAGATGCTATAAATATTGACAAAGTAGCGCAAATACATGAAGAAGAAAGAGGTTGGTCCTACATGGTCACTTACTGCTACCCAAAGGGTACTGTAAGAAAAAATGCCTTATCTACCAATGTTTGTATTGCTTTTCTCTCCAAATAATGCATTACTTATTGTAGTTGAAAGAAACCACAACACACTGGTGATAAATGCAATGAAAGATCTACCACCTGAAACTACCTTGCTTTTCTTTGCTTATCACTTACCAAACAGACACTTTTTTATTGATATAGTGCATAGAAATGAGAGATTAATACATTATCACTGTTAGTCTTAGTGGTTAATTACATTCATTTTACAAGTAAATTAATTCAGCTCAGTGCAAACAGCAAATAATTTTTTTTGCTGTCACTAGAACTAATCAATGATTAATTAGGATTATTAAAAATTGTTAGCGTGGAATTTTTTTCCAATGCGTTATCTAAATGCCAAATTTATTTTGCTGAGAGTTTGGCAGAAGACTGAGACAGTTATATGGAAAATAAGCTGAAGGAAAAGTTCAAGCTGAGAAGTAGATAGGATTCCTTACTAGCCTTAGTAAATAGTCTATCTGACCACAGTGAAATTTAAATGCTTTTTACTTTTCTAGATTAAAGATGTGATATTAAAGTTTAGTCCACAGATGTGATGATTCAGTTGCTGCATTCTGCTGCAGACTCAATATTTTGTTGATTTTCTTTTTAAATATTAAATTAACTTTCAATTCTATATTGACAAAAAACTGTTGTGCTCTATCTTTCATAATGTATTGGAAGCTAGCAAAAAAAAATCCCACAGAAGTGATATTGCTGTGAGTATGAAACAACAATCAACTCAACCACTTCCAAAATAATATCACCCCACATGAAAGAAAACCATTCACAATGAATGTATCCACAGTTACATGTCCAATTTAAGGACAGCCAAACCCTCCCAAAAGACTATGCTCCTTGGGAATGTGAATCCTGCATCACAGATGATGTCATGAGAGATTAAAAAATCACTTTAAAATTGCTAGGATGTCATGTCCCAGTGCTGGGGACTCTGTAAAGCTGGAAGCCAAGGCTGTCAGGCTCTGTTCAGGGGACCCCAGCACATGAACAAAGATAAATGTAGTGTAAGTTACTTTTTGTACTATGGGGAGTTTAATACAGATGAAAACAAGCTCAGTTTTATTTCAATTCACACTGGGATCTACAAAGAAATGTCAGTTATGAAAATTCATTGAGTCCAAACTCATATGTCTAACTAATCCAGTCTATGTTCAGGCATTAAGGCAAGTAAATCAAGAATTTCCAGGTGGAACTAACCTGAACTAGAAATTACATCACTCTGGCACGACTTTCATAATCTAAATATATAACGATAAGTAACAGGTTTTGGTTACATACCTACAATGACATTTACCTTCCTTGGCCTTCTGATTTATAAAGAATATAAAATACCAAACCTCAGCAGTTTTGTATTCAAAACTGATACACTCTTGATAAATATTCTCTGTGAGGAATAAGTACATTCCTGCAATTCTCTATGTACCTTCTTAGAGAAATAACCATAGTAGTTAATACATTGATTTAACTGAGGATGTTGGTGGTAGAACATAATTTTCCCAGAAAAATAATTTGGAAAACAAACATGCCTAGAATGAAGGGAAATATAACTAAAAGCTAAGAAATCTCCAGTATGAATTGACTTTGTTTATTGGCAGCTTGAGGAAAGGTATTTATTTTCTCTCCTTCACCTTTAACAGATTGCTTCCCTTGAGGCCTAAATTCTAAGTAAACTGTTATGATACTGTGCAATAGATTTGTCTAAGCAACCAGCTGAAATTTAGCAGTAATTGCCTATGGTGATATTTTTGTCAGATCTCATTTGGAGATCTCAAACTCTAGATCGTTCATCATATATTTCTGTCTGCAACATCCTCTGCATTAGATACTATGGGAGTATTTAATCCATAGAATTACTGTTTTTCATATTAATGAGTTATAAATGAGAGCTTAATTACTCCTAATTCCTTGAAAATCCACTGTTGGTGATTATAATCACTAACGATTAGATTGTTAAACATTCATCATTGTCTATCTTTAGCAAACTTAATGAGGAATTATGGATCAAATCTCCGCTTCTGATTCTGCTGCCAAATGCTGGTGGAAGAGAACCCCTGCTGGCTGTGAGCAGCGCCAGGTCACCACTGGCATCACCCCTTGGCACTGGAATGGGATGACTGGGAGTCAGCAGAAGATGTGCAGGGAATACTCTGTGCTCCTGCCATTCACAGCCCACAGAACTGCCTCCAGGGACTATTTCTCCTGAGGTAACTCAAAGCCCTTTCATCCAAATCTGCTTTTACAAAGCCCAGCTACCCCTGAACTTTGTTGTTTCATTATCAGGACAATGAGGAAATAAGTCACTTGACAAATTCCATCCATTTTGAAGAAAAATCATCCCATATATATTTTAAATAATCTTTACTTGGGAATTTAAGTGGATGATTTGTGTAGAGGTAGATAATGACATCATCCTTTCCACTTGCTCTGTTGAAAGAGCTGTATCATCCAACAAGGCAGGAAATGTGGTGGCAGTCATTTCTTAAACCACCTCAATGGTGCTTTCAAATGAACATCTTTCCACAGTAATAATTTCTTCCTGCTCTTTGTCAAAGTGCTTTTCTGCACCTTTGTCAGCTGCAATTGACTTTTTGGTATAGGAAGAGACTGCTAAAAAATAAGCTGGATGCAGTCTCAGTAGCACCCTACACAATGGCACCTCTGGTAAAATGTACCTTGGAAAGAAAGGGAGAAATAAAAAAAAATACTGCACATATTCTACACACATACTTCCCTCTGTAAAGCTTTACATAAATACAGAACCTAGATAAATATGTATGTGTTCTATACATGGTTCCATTTATATATATAGAAAGACATATATAAAAAACATAATCTTGTAATTCACTTAAATACATAAGTTCAAGAAATGAGGAATCCCAGTGATTTGCACCAAATGAGTGAATATTCTATATTTAAAGTTTGCTGCTGAACTGGAACTGTGAATGCAAAACCCTGAATCAAAACTAATCATTACCTGTACTGAAAAGAAGCGTCACAAAGAAAAAGGTGTTAATATAAAATACCAGACCACAAATACAGTGAGAAAGGTCTATCTCTGTTACATGCAACTTTCAAGCCTCAGTTTACTGTGTGTTTCATTTTATATTTGGTATCTAAGCAACTCATAATCAAAATAAGATAAAAAGACATGTGACAGCTTAGTATAAATCAAGAAACAATTTAAAGCTCTTCAGAAATGAATATTGAGTGACATCAGTGAAAAATGTCTTGATGAAAGATCTAAACTGAAATTCATTATGCTGCACATAACCACCTATACTTAGGCATGAAATCTACTAAGTTTTGGCCTCTTGAATGAAAATAAAAGTCACACTTACTAAATTTAAGCAGTTTTTCTGGGAAGTAGAGACTTTCTGTAGGAATATATGGACACTGGTGTGCCCAAGTAAATGGCAGAATTGTTCAGTGGTCTTCTGTGATCATTTTTAATTTGCAGATTTAAGAGTCCAGGATTCTGTGGTACTTACTTCAGATAAGTCCTACGAAAACACAGCATTATAGTCCCACCATTTCAATCAATAACAATATTCTCAATGATTTTAAACTACTAAAGCTATGCAGAAATTATTTTTTGAGTTTTATCTCGTGGTAGTAATGGTGGCCCTCTGGATTAATAAGCAGAATTGTTACTGGGTATTTTGCTTGAACTGCAGACTAGAAGCTAAACAAGACAGGAGTGGAGGTCCCACCTAGTTGATAAGCCAACTTTTGGAAGTGAGGCTGTAATCACTGAACTATCCTTTGGGTTGATTTCAACTGGACTGGTTCCCTCAACAATCTCTCTTTATAAACCACCCAAATCCTAGGATCAGAAAATGAGTGGAAGTGGGGACAAACAGGGAGAGGGAGACTCTCCTCAGTGAGGTAAAATGGATTTATGTTGTGTTCAAGTGACCTTGGGAGCACTCCAGCCTGAACCATTGATTCTCCAAGAGAACCACTGAATTGAAAACTACATGTTTAAAAACGGACCTCTTGTTTTAGGATTCTTGCTCAACTCCAAATAATATTTCAGATTTGCTTAGCAGTCATCCACAGAAGATGCAAGTTCCAAACATCACTAAGAACTGCTTCCAAAGTATTTAATTTCATCTCCCATATAACTATACAAATGTGGACTCACTGAGACTTCTTTCAGTTATTTTATTTGAAATTTTTTTCTGAAATATGGTCCATCTGTATGCAGGACAATCTGCCTCAAGAGATTCCATGGTTTCAAAAGCTAGAAAAAAAAGTATTTCATTCTGTTGGGAAGCATAGGCCTTGATATGACACTTTAAAACATATCTATTGTTCCAAATAAAGATTTTATCACAAATCAAGAAGTGGACTGAACTAGTAATACAACTACTTTTGTACACATATATGAAAATTCAGTAGCAGTAACAATAATTTCACCATATAATTTTGCTTTATCAAAACTGTGATAAGTAGAAGATCATTAAAAAAAAAACAACCAAAACCCAAGATTTTACACAAATATGGTATAGATATGGTTATCTATATGTTATAGATAACCATAAATCAGGGTGGGGGGGTTTTGCTTCTCTTTACGTAATTCCATTCAGGTTGGTTTCAGTCTATAAATTTACAACGTACATCTAAAGATCTGAACTACTGTTCAGGCCAAGCCATGATGATTGTGCATGTACATGCACATTTCCAAAAAACCTTGGCTGCTAAAAATAAGCCATGCTTGATTCACATAAGTCTTATTTACTTATTTAACATTGCACCCAACTCTGAGTACAGAAGGAGTTTATCACTTGAGTTTTCATAACCCAGCATGCAGCTGTCACATTTATCCCTCTAATACAGCATGCACTGCTTATGCATAATAGAACTTCAGCTGTAATTTGAACCTCTGGTTATGTATTTTCAGAGCATGACTGGAGCAGATGCTCCAGAGACCTGGCTTTAAGCAGTTTTGTGTAGGAATAGATGTAAGTTATGTGCACTTTATATGTGTAAGCCAGGCTACAGTCGTCCACAAAAATCAGATTTGTTACCTGGCATGCAACAAGCCAATAATTATACACTCAAGAGAGACATTGATTATTTATTTCTGAGTTGTACAAGCCTGGGCACTTGGTGATATACCAGACATCAAACACCCCAACTATCAAAACTTTTTATTATTTACACATTTTAGCAAACAATGGAGTTAGTGTTCATTTCCTACAAGTTACAGAGTTCTTTTATTAATCAGTATTCATTAGTTAATGATTCTCTTGCTTTTCATGCTAATTAGTCCGCATGGTCAAACTTTCTCTTCTTTTGGGTCTGGGGTTTTTTTGGGTCTATGGTCACCATCTGCCTCTGCCGGAATTACTTTTTACCCAGCCAGGGCTGATTTAGCACAGGTGGCTTTTAAAGTTTTTTGCTTATCTCGGGTGTTCTGCCAACTGTCCTCGAGGCCCGTAAATTCTGCATCCTCTGTGTCCACTACCAGTAATACATCCTTCTTCCCCAGCCTGGTTAATCTCCCCGAGGTCTGAGATCATTGGAACATGTCCAGCCTTGGACCTTAACACAGCAATTCTACCAAGTAACTTCTCTTTCTAACACCTGCTCACCACTTAGAGCTTGCTAGCCTTTCTCTGTTTCACGGATTAATTCTCCCTTCCTGTTGATTTGATTTCAAAGTATGCAAAGATCAAACAACATCCCTTCTTAAGAAAAGTTTACATGTTTCGCATTTTGCAACACCCTCAAGCCTGTCCCTGTGGGAGAAATGGCTCAGCCCTGGGGCTCCCGCAGTGGCAGAGTGCCCGGGCGGCCCTCCCAGTGGGATAACCCAGGAGATCCTGTGGGATACCCGGCTGGGGAAGGGGCAGAGTGCCCCAGGGACCCTCCCAGTGGGATAACACAGGATATCCTACGGGACACCCGGCTGGGTGAGCGGCAGAGTGCCCCGGTGGCTCTCCCAGACGGATAACAGGCTATCCTGTGGGATACCCGGCTGGGTGAGCAGCAGAGTGCCCCAGCGGCCCTCCCAGTTATCCCGTGGGATACCCGGCTGGTATGCCCCGGCTGGTATGCCGCATGCCCCGGCGGCTCTCCCAGCTGGATAACACAGGATAACCCACGGGCTACCCGGCGGGGGAAGCGCTGGTTTCTCCTCACGGCCGCCCCGCCCCAGGCGGACCCGCTGTGGCCACGGCGCATGCGTGCAGGCCGAGGAGGTGGGGCAGCGGTGCGCGCGGCGGTGGCGGCGGGAGCGAGTGAGAAGCCGGTGAGAGGAACCGGGGCAGGCGGGAAGGAAGGACGCAGGGCAGGGAGCCGCAGAAAGGGCAGACCGGCTTCTGCTCCGCTTTCTCGGTAGGAATCGGTGCGGGAGCGAAACCCGCCGCGGGCTGAGCCGCCCCCTAGGCCGGGAGCCCCCGCACCCTCACACGCGTGCCGGAAGGAGCCCTTAAGCCGCGCTCTATGGATGGAGGCCGGGGGTCGTCGTTCCCCCTCAGCCAAGGCACGGCCGTGCCGGCCCGGGGGCTTGGTGGGCCTAAGGGGACTCAGAACCGTGCTAATCTCTTAAATTCAGTTTTTTTTCATGCTAGAGTGTGGAAAGGCTGCCAGCTGTAGGTATTTTGGGACCAGTGAGTTGAGAGAAGTCCTAGTAAGTAATGAAGTCCCGCCATGAAGTTTAACTTGTGCTCTGAGCAGCCTTACTTGGTCTCAGCTGAAAAGTGCTTTTGGCACCTTCCTGGTCTGGCTGGACTCACACTTCCAGCCTTCCCCGGAACATCCTGAATTCAAGCTTTGGCTGATACTTACCTTTTGTTATCATTGGCATTTAATCTGAATGAATTGTTTTGTGAACACGTTTCTCTAGGCATCCTTTCTCTTGTAAACTCGTGAATGGGCTTGGAGATTAAGACGCCTACGTGTAACCAGTAGAGATGCAGGTTTTCATCCTGAAATGAAAAGGTGAAAATGGGCTGAGATGTGTGAAATGTTTGGTGAAATTGCCGTTTGCTGGGGTGTGTGAGAAGCAGATACCCTGCAGTCAGCAGGCGATTTGTGCTTCCCCAGGGAAGTTTGCCTGGAAGTGGCCTTGGAAAGCTGCAGTGCTTTATGGCTTTAGATGCATTTGGGACACAGTCAAGCCCTGTTCTCATGTAGCCAGAGGGGCAAAAGGGCTGTATTTTTTTTTTCCTTAAATTTACACAAGTTTTTCAGCCTTTTTTAGAAGTTTTCTCCCACTTTTTTGTCCTTGCTTTTAGAGGCTCCTGTAAACATTCTTTTCTTTTCGTCCTTGAAATACCTAGCTAATTTTTTACATAGCACCCTTAATCAAGCTATTTGGTTTTTTGTGTCTGCATTCCATTTTGAATAGATACATAAGAGAGAGATACATAGACCCATTCAAAGCTGGTGAAATAGACCAAGGCTCATTGTGTGATTCTGTGTATAGAAAATAGTTTGCCTGATACATATGATTATGATTTGGATTTTTTTGCCCCTGACAGCAGCATTACTTTGATTTCCAGTATTTAATGTGTGATTGACTTATAAATACACTTATTTTTCAAGTTATTTCTGACTTAGTTTCTTGATATCTAACTGTAGTACTTGTTGTGTGTGATGTGATTACTTTTCTACTTTTCAAGCAGGTGTAATACAAGTACTGAATTACTTGTGTCATCAGGGATATCCTTTTTTTCCTCCTTAATTCCACTTATATTTCTGTTGATTCTACAATCGCAGCTTTCATCTTAGAAAACACTGAAGGCAAAGTGCAAAAACAGAACAAAAAATATTTTCTAAAATCTATTTATGGAAATACTGACCTTAGATTGGTCCCAAAAGGAACTTTATTTCAAGGTATTTCCATAAATACATTTATATTTACAAACCTCCTTGTACCCCAGTAGCTCTCCTGTTAGTGCAATACACTACAGCATTTTCCCTTCAGAACAGTTTGTTTTCCCTTTACCTTGCTATTCCTGATTTCCTTCTGCTAACCTAGTACTTTTTTCCTGTGCTGTTGTACTTACAACCTGCATAATGTATTTGTCTGTAAATACTTACACTTAAAACACTTGAGAGTGCTTTGTTTATTATCTTTGTCTTGATAACATGAAGATAATCCTGTCAGTTGATATATTTATTGCCTTATTGAAATTACTAAACTTTGTTTTTGATTGTCGTGTTGTGTTTGGCAAAGTCAGAATCCAGCTGTTGGGGTCATTTCAGTTCTCTCTGCACGTTGTCTGCATCACAACAGGTAAAGGTACCATCTTTCCAGCAGTTTTGGAAGTGCAGACAAAGAATATCTTTGAGGTGTTTTTCTGTATTCTGTCACTAAAATCCAGCCTTCCCAGTGTTACAGCAATCAAGACCTTGGCTTTTCCTTATCTACTCCTTGTCTAAAAGGTAGATTGGCATTGCTATTAGTTTTGTGTCACTGGTTTGGACTCCTACTGTTTTTAAGGAGTATTTCCAGTCTTTACTATCAACTGGATTTTCCTCATGTGCCTGTGCTCCTTTCAACATGGGGTTGGCGTTGCTGTAAGCAGCCAGAGATCTATTACAGTGTCATCCTTATCTTTCCTCTGTCCTACCTCTTTCCTGTCGTTTGTAAATCCTTGTTTATTGACTGTTCAGGGAGGTGCTGATCTGTGACTAATCTGCTTTACTCACTTTTATTCTCTTGCTAGTTTTAAATGTGTAATTCTCTTGCTAGAATTGAATGTGTAATTCCTCAGTTAACTAAACTAGGATAATTCTTGTATTGATTTGCTCATATGCTGTATACCTTTCCATTTTGAGTTGCTTTTTTGGGTTTTGTCTGGTGTGGAAATGTTTGTATAATGCCTTACATAGTTAAGTCCAGTTTTACCAAAGTCTTTGAAGTCTGTCATAGTCACACCCTTGTCTTGAGCTAGAATGTCTGTTTAGATTTTCTGTCAAATCCTGTTACTTTTATGGGTATGGAAACAAATAATAATGGAAACTTTTTCTTTTCCAGATAATTTCTTGTCTCTGCACCTCAGAAGGGACCTCATTTAATTTAATTTAATCTTGTCTCTGCACCTCATTTAGGTGCCCGACTCCAGGAATATCAAAATGCCCAATCTGGAGCACCCAGCCTACCCAGCAGCTGACCTGCTCCACTTGGAAGGTTTGGTGCCCTGCCGAGAGTCCCAGGTGTCCACGTTGCTGTCCATATTTGGCGAGGTAGTGCCCTTGTGTTCTGTGTCTGACCAGAGAAAAGGCATTCCACTGTCTCAGGAGGGAGAATACAAATTTAAGGGTGTTTTTATGATGTCACTGTGAACATGCTTTGGTTGCCTTTTTGTTGAAATTTTGTTTTTTGTTACCATCTTTAGTAAAATAAACAGGGCAAGGAGACTTCTTCTCCTTTTTAATGCCTTTATTATAAGTGATCAGAGCGTCTCTCCCAGGGTCACTCAGAGGAGGAGGATATGCGCAGCTTTGTCCTCTAGGGGCAGAGCCGGGGATCAGGTCCTCATGGGAGCCTTTAGGACGTGGTGATCCCATCCGATGTTACTTTTCCCGGCCCCTTCCCGCCTGCTCTCGGCGCCGGGGACGACATGGTCAGGGCGAG
>WBNQ01072499.1:0-10319 GCA_013401375.1 Spizella passerina
CCAAATTCAATGGACTTAAATTTCTTGTTTGGTAGGAAGCTCACATGGTTTCTCAAACTAACTCCCAACTGAAATGTTTTAGCAATGATTGGAGGAAAGCAATAGTGAACTGTGAGAAGTGGGGATTATACTTTATTTTGTTTTGCAAGTTTTAAGGCTAGCACATAGTCGGCCTGACTCAGGCAGAGGAAGAAAAAATCTTCATTTCCATTTAGATAAAATTTTACCTCTGGTATTGTACCTCTTTTATCTCTAGAATTGTAAATGAACCTATGGACACTTAAATTGAAATAATGTAATTGTTAAATTCTGTGTAAACACCTGTTACTAAATATATTGAACATAATTTTCATTACAGGATTAGCTCTACAAACATAGAACAGGCATCTAATACCATTATAGGTTTCACATGCTATTCATCCTATCTGTAAATATTCCAGTAGTCCAAGATTCTGATTGGTTTGTTTCACACAGTTTAATTATGACTTCTTCTTTAATGTTATACAGGTATCCAGTGATTTGTTGTCTCTTTCTCAAATAGATGCTGGACTAGAGAAAAGAAGTGTGTTCATATTTCCACTGATTTGGATTGCATCAATCTCTAATACTTAAATTTTCCTTTTCTCACTGAATTTTAGTTTCTATTATTGTAGTCTTTCATTCTTTTGTCTATTTTCTTTCATAGATAATTCAAGATTTTCTTTACTATTGCTCCTACTTTTTTTGGACATTCTACTTAAATCAACAAGTGATCTTTCTACAGAGTATTTTAAAGTAAACTAATGTAAAAGTTTTTTTTGAAACCCAGCTCCTCTTTACTTTGAAGACAATATTAATATCAAGGTATTCATTATGAATAGGAATGAGCCTGAAAAACTGAAAAACATCTGTTTCTGAATTTCAGTGTCTGAATAGCACTAAAGTTCCTAAAATTAGCATCTAGGATTAGGTTAAACTTTCTTAAACTTTCACCCATACCACTAGTCCAAAGGCAAATTCCTTTGACTTCCCAGGTGTGTTGAGACCAATTTCCATCCTTTATGTAAAACAAGTTTAGGCCTCAGCAATATTGTAACTAGAAAAACATAAGAGGCTTTCTTCCCTAAACATCATAATATGCACTTTTTGGATTACTATTTTCACACACGAGGCAAGTATTTATGGGGCAGTGCCATTACTAGTAGAACACAAAAATGATGGAAATTGGTGATCCTTCGTAAATGACCCTTTAGGCCAGTTGGGCAGGCTGAGTCTGAGATTCATTAGAAAGCTTTAGATAATAATTTCATTGAAAGTGTACTTGAAATATGTCAATATTATCAAGTTCTGAGTTGGAAAATTTGACTCCTTAGTAGACATGAAGAAAAACAATAGCCTAAAAAAGCCTAGCTGTATTAAAAATGGCATGTATAAATAAAATACAGTAGGTTTTGGTGACATGGTACTCTCTTTTACGTGCCTGGGCTGACAGATGTCATTGTGCTGTGTTTACACTGTAGTAACACCCCATCACCTCACTTCTGCTGTGACATAGAACAAGCATGCAGCAGAGACTATCCAAGCTAACCGTCTGTAACCTATTGCACTTATGGTTCTCCTGTTTTAATAAAATATGAACCAAAAATATGGAGAAATTTCTCATTTTTACCTCACAAAATCTCTTAGGTGTTCATTTTCTACTCAACCAATATTTGAATTTTTCATGGCTACGAGAAGTACATATTTTTTTTCTGTATTTTTTGGCTGTTAACATGCAAAATACATCTTTTAATAAGAAGTATGCAAAGCCAAGTCAGTGAAACCACTTCATATTTTAAATTTATAAATAAACAAAAACTTATTCCAGGTATGGAGTCAGGTTAGAGTTGCAGCATACTTCCCTTCACAAAGTCCTAAAGATTTTTACAACCCAGCCTATATATTTATAGTGAAGCTAAATCACCACTTTGGGCTTTTTCCCCCTTTCTTCCTTCCTTTTTTCTCCTGAGCAGATCCTTAGAGAAGGAATGCACTCATATTTTATTGTAACTTATTTTCAGTGATTTTCTGAGTTGCATTTTTAAAAATGCAGTGTGAAAACATTTTGTTTTACTTCTTAATATAGATCTCAAGAGAACAGTTCAAAAGTCCCAGAAAGACAAGAGGTACAAATGAAATGGCTGGAGACCTATTCCTTTGGGAATTGCAGTGTGAAGTATGCAAGAATATGCAGTAGCATCAAAAATATGCTTTCTAAAATTTGTGTGTTTTTGGACAGCAGGACAGAGGGAAGACTATTAAAGACCAAAATTCCAAGTATTTTGTTTCACTTGGTAACACCCTGGGTTAAAGACAAAAAGGACAAGGTGGGAATCAAAGTATTTTAGTAAATAGCTAATTCACTTTTGTGACAGTGGAGAAGTTGTACCAGGAGCGCACAGATGTCTTTGCTGGGCCATTCCTCCCCACTAATTCACTGTTCTTTGGGAACTTGTGAGTGGACATTATTCAGGCATTTTGAAAACCAGCAGCGTTCTTCTCCATTGAGAAGTCTACTTTATGAGCTCCCACTACTTCCTCACAGACCTAAACATTGACCATCTACCATTGTGGCGATGGTGTATTTGGCCGTCAAGGTCAGTGTCCAGCTAGCTGAGGTTAGGGCCGACACCTCACTGCATATCCTTCCAGCACCCCTCGGCGTCGTAAGGGCTCGGGCTGTGCTGGCTGCGGACTGGATCGCTGCTAAACGACGAGAAGNCGGTACCAGGTATGGGAGGAGTCCTGGGACCACAGCCAACCACAACCCTCAGAGAGAAGATGATTCTGGAAAGTTGGGCTGAATGGGGGGTGATTGACTGGGCCCAGGGAGGAGAAAAATATACATATAAGGGAGGGAGAGAGAGGAGAAATTCTATAACTTAGAAGACCAGCAACCCCAAAGGCGGGAGTTGCCATAACAACAAAATAAGTGGCAGTGGCTAAGGGCGGGAAAACTGGGGAGGGCAGAACCATTTTACACAAAATGGAGGGGAGCAGATACATAAAATGGGGGAGGAATTAAATGAACTTAATGAACACACTACAACAACCATCACTGTCTCACCCAGTGAAAATAAGTAAATAACTATGTGGACCCTTCAAAACCTCTGTATTTCATGTTCTCTACACCAGGATACAAAGTGTCCTATGAAAATTTTGTATTCTTTTTTAACCTCAACATGGAAGATACAGGGAACACCTAATCTACTGGTCACATATGATTATCCCTTTTCTTTGCTTTTTGATTATGCAGACAGTCTTTGATGATACCCATAAAAAGGCAGAAGTCTCATTTGAGAGTTTGAAATAAATATCGTTGCTGTTAATAGATGATTTCATAAATGTTAGTTAGCTTTATTCATCAAATTGTACTACACACAGATGCCATGCTGGGCTCAATCACATCACTTGGATGGTAAAAGGTTACTTGAGGGATCTGTAAATACCACTGTTAAAGTCAGGTTTGTATATGCAGATACATGCAGGTTTTCTTGCACAGTATAAATAGACTTGAACTATCTATCTGACATGAATATACTTGATGGGAATGAGAAATTCAAATTTTTTCCTGAGCATGGTAGCTCGGACATCCCTTATTCATATTCTGTGTCTTTACTTGCAAAGCTCTATGAAGTTTTCCTGAAGTTCCCAAAGGGGTTAATTAAAATATTTGGTCTATTTAATTTCATGTAAATTTCATCATCTCGAATTTTAGATTTAAGTGAAACCAGAAAAAGCTCTGTTTGTTCATCACTTTGATCTTTGGCCATCAGGGCCTGTATGAATTTCTTCAGGTTTGGCTAAGGGTCAGCTCCAAGTTGACTCAGTCAAGTTGAAGATCAGTGAACTTGGGCAAAGAAGGGCATAGAACTGTTTATACACTACTGAGAATTGCAAGGAGAGTTATCAATGCTGATGCTGAACAAAAGGAAATTATTTTTCCCACCATTCTTACCCATATATACCCAGTTCTTTAAAGTACTGCAGTCAGTGCATTAAAACTGCTATTTTGTTCTGAATATTTGAACAACTGCTGTTCACTGTTAGCCACTCCATCTTGACAGCTGCTCAACACCACCAGAACACAAGCAGTTACATCTATGCAGCCATTAATCTTTTCATGGCTGACTTGCCTTTGGTTTGAAACTTTAAAAGGAAGAAGCAGATACCAGGAAATTTTTTCAGCAATTTTTTTTAAAAGCCTCGTACTCTTTAGGTGACAAGTTTTCTTTGTTTAGCTCTTAGGTTGTCACCATATCATGCAGAGAAACAGTGCATTATTACTTCTAGAGATCTCTTGTAAATGAAGAAGACATAAATATAGACCTGAAATATATCTGAAAGGCAAAGAAAAACAAAAAAAAAAACAAAAAAACCCCCAAAAGTAGCATCAATTTATCTTCTGTCTCAAAACCGAGTATAGAGTTGATTCACAAAAAAAGCATCTGGNGTTTTGCTTTACTGGCAATTCCCAAGGTGTTTCATCTCAGTTCACACTGAGAGCATGACTGGGAAAATCTGCTTGCTGGATTCTTGATATCAGTGATAGCATAAAGCATTGTATGTAGCTTTGGGAAAAACTGAAATTTATCAGTAAAGTTAAGTCAGGGCAAGACTGGTTGTTTCACATTTGTATACAAAGTTAGGTGTCCTGCTTCATAGGTTGGTCAACACAGGAGATGTGGAAAACATACATGAAGTGAACTTCTCAGAAGAAGATTGATTAAAGCTGCATGTAGATAGAAAGACAGATATATTTTTTATGTGTTTGTTTGTTTTTGTTTTGTTTGCTTGGTTGTTTTGTTGTTTTTGTTTGTTGTTTGTGGGTTTTTGTGGGGGGTTTTTTTGCCATCTTTTGGGTATCAGTCACTGACTTCTTTCCCATCTGCACAACTTGCCTCAAGTTGTGAAATACCATCTAGCCTCCAATCTCCTAGGAACAGTAGTCTGTCACCTTGGCTCAGTTTTTCCCAGCACCCTGGGCTAGAAGTGCTCACCTGTGTTGTAGCACAGCACTGCCTCTGGGGAAATGCAGAAAGAATGAACCCCAGGGGATTTGTGTGAGCCATGGTTCCCTGTTCTCATGGAAATGCCATGGAAGAACATGCTGATAAAATACCCAATCTGACCTCCTCAGTGCATGTGGCTGGTTCAGAAACCCCCAGAGCTGCCTCTCAGAGCAGTCCTCTCTGTGACTCTACTTGTAGAATAGCATCACAGGAAAGTGAATCAGGAGGAAGAATGGAAAGATCAGCTCAATAGGAAACGCACCACTTTGCTGCTAGTATGAAGCTCTAGGCAGCATGATATATCCTAGCATTGAAGGCTGACTCCAGGAACCCAAGTCTGTCCCTAATTATTAACATAACAAACATGATACATACTGATTACCAAAACCACTATTATCTCTATTTTTCAGAGAAGGAAAAATAGAATGAAAAATATTTCACTGTTGCTGCATTTGATTTCCCAACGCATCTTTCTGATAACTGAAGGAGCTGCACATTGTCTGTTTTCTGATTCTTAGCTTCATAATTAACTTAGTGTGAATGGAAGCCAAAGAATTATCTTTCCCTTCTCTTCTTGTGCCTCCAGGGATGTGGCTGAGTAACAGGACAGAAGATAAACACTGTGGTAGGTGGATTTAAATGTGCCAGTAGAGATTTGTCCTTTTAGATGAAAAGTCCTAGAGTCAACAATTCTTGCTAGCATCCAGCCCATGAAATAAACTTTATCATCATGAAATCTCTGTTTACCTGGCAGGGAAAAACTCACTGTATCTGAGTCCATAACCTGTAGAAGTCAGATGTAGAAGTCAGGATTGTTCTGCTATAAAATGTGCAAAAATGGCATAAAGTATTCAAAGGAAGGTGCTGTTATCTGACACTCAAGATGATGTTGATACTAAACCTGGCAGTTTTGTATCCTCCAAATTATTGACTTTGATTATGCTTTACTAACAGCAAGTAGTAAGGCATCTTACCTTTTCCATCTCATTTGTAATAGCTTAATTTACTTTCCTATACCTTTCTATCAAGTCATTCAGAAAAATTCTTACTCCAGAGCTGAAAAACAGAAATTACTCTGCCAATCTTAAGAACTCATAAGTATCATATCCTCAAAAGAGATGTTCAGAAAAATCAAGAATTATTTAATCCTTCTACACTTGCTGAGAGAAGCCATGCAATTCTGTTTTCTGAGACCACAGACAGGCTTATCAACTCTGCTGTCTCAGACACCGAGGAGTGAAGTGAAATGGGTAAGAATCTGTAAAAAAACCCCACAGCCCCACAGCTACCTTGGGCTACTTTTTCATTACTTCTCATCTGCAAACAAAGATTGAGATTTCTTAGTTTTTGTGAAGGAGAGTGATTACATCATAGAATCAGAATGGTATATATTGGAAGGGATTTTAAAGAGCATCCAGTTCCAACTCCCCTGTCCTGTGAAGGGACACCTTCCACTTGACCAGATTGCTCAAAGCCTTATTCAGCCTAGTCTTGAACACTGCTGGGGATGGGGCATCCACTACTTCTCTGGGCTGCCTGTGCCAGTGCCTCACCTCCCTCACAGTACCGAAGAGGAATGAAGTCATCGCTCAGCTGCTCCTCATAGGAGACACTATTCAGCTCTTTCTCCAGCCTTGTTGACTTCCCCAAGATGCATCTCAGTGCCCCCATGGTCCTATTAAATTGTGGGGACCAGAACTGTGCTCAGTACTCAAGGTGAGACAGCACCAATTCTATTTCCATAATAGGTGAAAAAATTGCTACAACTGAGATTACTACCCCATGCCTTTTTTTTGGTAACATAATGTTTCCATCTACTGATCCTGGGTTTTATTCAATGATAGCCACTTTTCAGGAATTTTTAATAGATAATGCCAGTTTTACAAAGGAAAAGAAAATTATGATTTGATGGCAAAGGCATTTTATCATAGAAACACAGAATATGAGTTGGCAGAGAGCCATCAGGATCATGAAGTATGACTCCTGGCCCTGCACAGCACATCCCCAAGAATCATAGCATATGCCTGAGAGTGTTGTCCAAAGGCTTCTTGAGCCCAGGCAGGCTTGGTGCAGTGACCATTTCTCTGGGGAGCCTGTTCCAGTGCCCAGGCACCTTCTGGATGAAGAACTTTTCCCTGATATCTAACCTAAACCTGCCCTGACTCAATTTCAGGCCATTTCTTCAAGTCCAATCATTGATCGGCAGATCAGTGCCCACCCTTCTTTTGCCCCTCATGAGGAATTTGCAACTGCAGTGAGGTCTCCCCTCAGTCTTCTCTTCTCCAGGCTGAGCAGACCAAGTGACCTCAGCCACTCCTCATGCAGATTCAAGGGCCTTTAGCATTTTCATTGCCCTCCTCTGAATGCTCTCTTCATGGTTTAACTTCTTTCTTATTCTGTGTCACCCAAAACTGCCCCCAGCACTGGAGGTGAGGCTGCCCCAGAGCAGAGCAGAGCAGGACAATCCCCTCCCTTGCCTGGCTGTGATGCTGTGGCTGATGCTCCCCAGGACACGGGTGACATCCTGGCTGCCAGGGCGCTGCTCACTCACATTCAACTTGCCACAGAGCAGGAATCTCAGGTCACTTTCTGCAGGGCTGCTTAAGAATATGAAACTGGTTGTAATGGGTTAGAATACACTTCCTCACAGCTCAAGATCCATCTCTGTCAATGCACAATTGAAACAGATATTTATGATATAGTTCTGGAATACACAACTCAAGATTGCTGGAAACATAGATGAGAAAACCAGCCCACCCCTGGAGAAATGCTTCTAGGAGAACAATGTGATTCATCTTAGACAGGAAACAGAATAATTTTCACCTTTGCAGTTCAGGACAGAATTATGGAATCACCACATCAAGAAACATGGGAGGGGAGTTGGAAAAAGATGAATTAAAAATGAATGGTTTCCACAATCCAAATTATTGAGAGAACATGTAGAGCACGAAGGCAATAACAAGTTTGTAAACAATATAGGAAGATAAGGTGCATACAGATTTTTTATTCTGAGGTAGTGGGCTCTCCTAAGTAGTGCAGTAATGTGAAGGTGACTGAAGACTAAAGCCTTGAAATTCAAGGAAGGTTTCCTGGAGCATGGCTTGAACAGATTTTAAGAATCTCAGTGTGCACATACACAAAGGCAGCGGCAAAATTTTCCACTCTGTTGCTAAATCCACAACAGTTGAATCATAGTGGGATCAGGAATGCATCTGTAATGCAGTACAAACATGCAGAAGTGCGCTGGCACAATCTTTGTGCTTCTTATGTCAAGGTCTGTTCATAGGGGAAAAAACCTTGACCCCAAAAAGGTGATATTAGTTAGACTTTATGGGACCTGAAATACAGGTACATGTAGCATTGCAAGACAATAGGACCTTTTGAAACCACTCAGTACTATGTGAGGAGAGTGAGAAGATAATCATTAAGTGAAAATATAGTTGCTATGGACCTTTATCAGCAACATAAGGAAACATTTTAGTGAAGTGGGCACATAAATAACACCTGCAAACTCTAAGCAGAATGCACAACATAGCTTGTGTGTCTGCCAAAATGGATCCAGCTCAGTCCTGCTGCTGTTATGACAGAAAAGTACTCACAGAAATGAGAAGAAACCTCAGTATTTTCACCTATCACTATGGTGTGCATTTGGTGAGTAAGCAATGGCAGAAATGGAATCATACAATAGTCACACCTTTTTTCATGGAAATATGCCCATTAAATTATTAAATGCTTTATTAGGAGATTAAAAAGAACGAAAGAGAAAATAAAATCTTCAGGCAATAGACTGATCTCTAAGAGTGTATTGGAATTTGATTCTTCAGATTCCACACTGNCTTCAAATTATTTTGTTGTAAAATGAACACATTCCTGGTGATGTGACATTCCTAAAAGGGAAGAACACTAACAGGAAAAATTTAAAAACTATGTCTATAATGTGGTTGTTCAATATATTAGTATCAGACTAGTATCCTAATCTTGGTCATGTTGGTTATTCTGAAGCTAGCATTTTACCTTATTTTTCTCATGAATGAAAATCCTAGTAGCTTTGTTTCATTTCAGAGGATGAAGGAAGTGCTTCAACTTAAACCTTTTTTATGAAATCACATTCTTGGGAACTGGCTATTCTTTCTAAGGCTTTGCATTGATTCAAAGCTGCTGAATAGCACCTGCAAAGGAGTTGCTGCCTATTACTAACAATTGAGAATGTACTACTTGATTTATCCAGGGAGCTGTAGTGATAGAAAAGTGGCAATCTGCTCCATTTGATAAAAGGTCCACTAAAGACTCAGTAAGAGTGTGTGAATATACTTAAAAGGAACATTCTTTGCTCTTTGGAATAAAATCATCACACCAGGTAGGTTTGATCATGACTTTCAGAAAGCACAATGAGAAAGCCATTGATGAAAGCATCCAGCTGACCAAAATGCCTGTTATTCAACTATCAGAGCTGTCAGGTGAAAATGAGGCCTTATGGCTCAGATCACCAGAAAAGTCGCAATATAGTGACCAAGATCACAATCTGGCTCACTGCAGAAGTGCCACTCCCTTCCAATCACACAAGACAGACTTTGAGAAGAGACTGTATATAACCCAAAAAATACTGAGATGATAGATAAAGGCAATGCAGATGGAGGGGGTATCCTATATGTCAGAAAGCATTTCAGTAGTTCAGTAGCTCTGACAGTATGTTAGATAACAGAATAGACCATAAAATTTAGGTTGTCTTGTGCACCTAAAGAGATAAAATGATACTAAAATAAAGGAATAACAAAATTAAGATTAGCAAAGCAATGTAGCAACCCAGTGCAAAAGAGGATAAAAGGATTTGAATCCATGACAAGAAATTGGTTTGGCTGCCATCTGAAGAACATATAAGGATGTGGCAAAAAAATCTAAAATGTACTAAAACATAGAATGCATTCTACCACCATCTGGATTAAGAACATCAAAACAAAGTTGCAAAAGTGAACATATAGTGGTGTAGTCAGCCAGTTTTAGCCACTCTGAGAACCTTTATCATCTGTTGATCCTTCTTATAAGAGCTGGAAGAAAGCTAAGCAGCATAGAAAATATAACACTGCAAAGAACAGAACTTAAAATAAATTCAAATTTCTTAGCAATCAAAGTTACATAAATACAGGTAAATTTTAAAAGAACACCTGTTGGAGGATCACCAGAACTTACAAACTATAGCAAAAAGACAATAGCACTTATGTTCCTGAGTGTGAAAATAAATTTCAAAAGAAAGACTAGAATAGCAATGCAAAAAGCATAAATAAAACATTC
>WBNQ01072500.1:1508-14148 GCA_013401375.1 Spizella passerina
AAACTAAACAAAGTCCAAAATCATGAACAAACTACAACTTTAAAAAACCTGACTGCACTCACTGTATGGAATGTGACTGACATTTTGTAATTTGGTAATCAAAAGGTAATTAAATCAAAAGTAAAGTACAAACAAACAAACTACCACGTAAGAGGTTGGGCTTTGCTTACTTTTTAATAACAAGAGAAGCAGTTCACATTTTTAAATTAGCGGGATCCCATGTTCAACTGCTTGACAAGCTGAACATCTTCTATCAGTCACATACAGTTGAGAACAGGGTATAAAACTTAAAATGTCAAAACGAAACACAGAGGCTGCTGTGACCATTTCCATCTTGAAGAATTCTATTAAACTTGCTGTAGCAAAGAAGTCTTTGTCATGGCTTTCAAAAGAAATGGATACTTTTTCTTACTCTGCCCTCTTCACAGGTCAAAAGAGAACTCAACAAACTGCTTTACCAGAATGGCCAATTAGCAATCAGCAAAATAAGGAGATTCTGTAATTAAATGTTTAATAAAACATAACATGCTGAAAGTAAAAGAAAAATATCAACCTATATCTAAAATCAAAACTGCCTTAGTGCAAAAAGGAACATGCATTAAAATTCAATTAAACTGCAGCACAACTTTGGAACAACTGCCTCCTGCATGAGATATTACATCAGCAACTGTACTGCATGTACACTATAAATTTCTTAAACCTACTGAAATACAAAAAGCATTTCTAACCTCCAAGTGTTCTTATATATCCGGAATAATACAGCATTCTCTCTGTTGTTGTAGTTTTGCCTGCATCAATGTGGGCCATAATGCCAATGTTTCGGATTCTGCATTAAGGGAAAACATTGTGATTAGTGCAGTTTTTTAAGCCTGTGATAATTCTTATTTGTATAGTTAATATTCCCCAAGAAGAGCACACCAGATTACTAGCATTGTTTCTCTGCTGCGTATCTGATATAGTGTACACTCTAACACTGAAAAATGTCAGTATTGATATGGTGGATTTTCTTCAAACCAATAGTAGTGAACAGTGTTGCAACAGGTTTCCAAGCTCCACTTCATGGAAGGCCCCCTCTTGGGATCATGCTCAGCCATCTGCCCTCCCGACAAAGAGAAACAGCCCCTCCTCTCCCTTGTCCATCCTAATCCCTGACACCTGGTGCTCTAAACAACCTATTGCATAGATATGCTCTACATCCCAAATATAGCACACCCAAGTTCCCATGAAGTTGTCCTTGATCCTGTTCAGCCTACTCTTCCTTCCTGAAGTACTTCACCAGTAGCTTATGGAACTGCTTTGCTTGTTTTGCACAGCACAGCTTCTGATCAGCCCCATGTTCACCACTAATGCTGCCTTGACCTCACCCTCAGGTACACACTACCCTTCCAAGGGAACTTCAGCCCTAAGGCACTTCTTCGGCAGCTTAGCTCCTAACTGCCTTGCCCTCATCAAACGTGCCATGAAAACAAAGCACACAGCCCTGCCCACCCACAGCCCTCCACTGCCAAGACATCCTTCCCCCTTCTCCACCTCCCAGCAATACCATGGATTGGGAGCTTCCCTAACAGCCTGGTTTTGGTTATGATGGTGCAAGCAAGGGACAACACAGGACCTTTGTGCCACGAACAAGCACTCTCTATTAAAATGTCACAAGGGTAAAAGTAAGCAAGTACTAACTTTATATTAAACAAGGACATCAGACAGGCATGGCAACAACCTACAATGCTTTATCACATCAACTGTTCTGACTGAAGTTACATCCCAACAATAAACTAGCTTGATGTACCTGGATATATGAGGATTAATGACAGAATGCAGAGACTTAACATCTCCTGGAAACGAAACAAAAAAAAAAAAAAAAAGAAAAAACTTTTCAGACATAACCCAGTGTAGAAATATATTTAAAAAAATTTCTAAAAACCTTACTTAAAAAAAAGATTCAGACCCACAAGTCATGACAATCTGTAATCTCTACCACCTCAAATTTTTAAAGATATGAACCTAATTTTAAATAAACCTCTCCCCATCTCAAAAAAAGAGGAATGGTTGAGAAAACCACTGTAATTTAGAAAGAACAGAAAAAAGGCAACACAGGAAAGTATCATCATCTTACTCTGCAGAAGCATACCTCAGTTCAAGACAACTGTAATGCTGACATTCATCTGAACTGGTGATTAGATAATTAATTTGAAAAGTTATTTCTTCTTTAAGCCTTAAAGCTGTACAGCATAATTCTCAGGGATAAAAGGCAAGCTGACCTGTGCTAAGAAAATATGGGACTGGGAAATTTTTAAAAGCTATTTTCTTGCAAAATACATTCTTTCTCACACAGCTTAACTATAAAATAAGTTGTCAAGGTAATTTTTTATGAAACTAACCCAAATTCAGTTCTTCAAGCTACTGAAGTTGTGTTTCAGGAAAAAAGTAGTATAGTTCATCCTTGACAGGCCACACAGAATTCAACAGTATTTAAGCCAACATTCTTTTACCACCTACAGAACATCAGTCTCATCAGAAATACACTGAAGTAGCATCCTACAGGAGCCCTTAATGAGGGGTCCCAGCACACTTCACAACTGACCTGACTTCTTATAACATGCACCTTTGCTTATTATTGCTTTCTAAAGGCTTTATACTGTGAATCTTCTGAGAAAAGAGCAGCAACACAAAACTCTTCAGTCCTTGAGCTAAGTGCTCTATTTATGTTTCATGCATTAAATTCTATAAAAAATGACCAAAAGAATACAATAAAACAGTGTACAGAAATAGAAAGAATTTCTTATTTTTATTCACTTTTAAGTTAATCCTTACTATAAAGAAAACCACATAAACTTATACCTGGTGGAGAACTGTAGTTTCTCAGACTGCAGTTTTGTTGTGTCACACCCATGACTCTCATTTTTGTATTTCTGAAATACATGTACTTGAAAGAAAAAGTAATTATACAGAATGTTAGTTGTTACTACTAGCTACTTTGCAGCCACATTTCTGGCAGCTGTAGAAAAATAATCTCAGAAAAAAAAATCTACAGGAACAGATATTGTTGCTGGGTATTTATTTAAGGTCAAAAACCAACTATTTAAAATCAGATGCTTGAAGTTGATGTCCACTGAGGTTTAAACCAAGTTTAAACTGAGGTTTAAACCAAAGTTGATCCAAATAGGATTTGGGATAATCAGTAAAAATTTATGGCAGCATCAAAATATTTTTAAATAGCCAAAAAATTTTAAATATGCCTAATTACTTTTGTAAATAATTTAACAATTACAAGAGTTAAGCAGTCAAAAAATTTACACAAAATTTACAAATTCAATTCCCAATTCTGAAGTCCCATTCCAAAATGAAAGTATGGATTTTCCAGAGGCCAACCATTAAAGACAAAAAAACCCAAACAAAAACCAACACATCAATTAAAAAAAAGCTCACTCAGAATAACACAAGTGTTTCCCCTGCTCACAGAAGAAGTATCAAAACTGAGGGAAAGCTTACCTTATTGCACAAACTTGATGACTTCAATGCATTCACTGAAAATTTCCCCATAATTCTCAACATTCTGCCTCCCATCTCTAAAGCTGTTCCCTGGCAAGGTAAGTAAACATTGTATAAAATGTTTATGACAGGAAATAGGCTTAACCACGTTCCTCTGACATAACTCAAATCACAAAACTTCATTCTTTTTCATGGGAAATCAGGTTAATATTTTTCAGGTTATTGCTTTGCAAGTTAAATCAGTGTCACATGCACAAAATAATATTATTAAGTCTTAACAATGCAGCATAAATGCATGCCCACAAACACTAAATATATTTCTCACGGAAAAATTAAAACAGAATAACGACAATTAGAGAATTTACACTCACTCTCAGAAAAGTTCCGGAGCTGGTGAGGAAAGTGCAAATAGCTTTTCTAGTCTTGAAGAACGAAGGATGGCAGGGCAAAATACCTATTTAGGTCAGAAACAACAGAAAATATTAAGTACTATGACCTTTCAAGCATAGCCAAGTGCAGTAGCGTCAAAAGCATTCCTATATGGCTGCAGGTTATTTGAGGAGACATCACTGTCCAGCTCCCGTGACTTTCTGTTTCGGAGTAGTTTCACAACGCAGAGTAAAGGCTCAGCGCACACGCTCACCTCCACTCCCTCATCTTGCGGTTCGCACACGTCTCCTGACGGTGCCGGCGCAGTTTGCTGACCGGGGGAGCGGGAAGGGCGCGCTGCCTTCACGTTGTCCGTGACGAGTCCCCAGGCCGAGCCCAGCCGAGTCCCGCCAGCGGCCGACCCCCGGATGCTCTCTGCAAAGCGACACTGCCTTCCCGGCCGCGTTCCGAACCCCCGGGGCGTTTCGTGCCCCGGCCCCGGGTCACCTTCCGCTCCCGGACCTCCCCCTCGGCCCGGCCCGGGACCGCGCCGGACCTGCCCCGGCCTGCGCAGCCGCCGGAAGGCAACCTGATTCTGCCTTCCCCCGCTACCTCACCTCCCTTCCGCGTTCCGCTCTCCCGCCACAACCTGACAGACCAGGCAGCAAAAAGCGCCTCTTGGACCTCTTTCGCTCGGTTTCTCCCCCTCTCCCTGGCTTCGCCAAGCCCGGCGCGAAGCCCTCGGGGGGCGCGGACCGCCGCCTCTCCGTCGGGAGGAACCAAAAAGGCGCGCCGAAGCGTTTCCACTCGGCGCCACTTCCCAGAGGGCTCGCCCTTTCCGCCGCGGAGGAGGCCGCGCGGCTGCCGACATGGTGGGAGCCGGCGCTGGGGGATGCGGTAGCCGTGGGCGCGGGGCGCGGGGTCGGGCGGCGGGATGCAAACGGCGGTGCAGGGGAGGGACGGGAGGCTGCGGGAGGCCGGGTGGGGCCCGCAGTGAGGGTACCGCCGTCGGGCCGCCGCCGCCTCCCCGCGTGTGGCGGAGGTGCCGTCACCGGCCCGCGGGCGGCCGTGCGCGCTGACCGCGCTGCCTGTGTGCCCACAGCCGCAGAACGAGCACATCGAGCTCCACCGCAAGCGCTATGGCTACCGGCTGGACTACCACGAGAAGCGGAGGAAGAAGGAGGGCCGGGAGGCGCACGAGCGGTCCCGCAAGGCCAAGAAGATGATCGGGCTGAAGGCGAAGCTGTACCATAAGCAGCGGCATGCCGAGAAGATACAAATGAAAAAGACGTGAGTATGCGCGTCTTCTCTGATACCATCCCGTCATCTTGACGCTTGAAGGATGAGATGAGACGTTGATATTGTTACAAACAGCTCATTATTGCTTGTGTCACATGTTATGGTCTTAAATAGCGATCGGGCTGTAGAAGGAAGGGGGCTTTGCTGCAGCAGACACATTTCAGAGTCCCTCTCTTTTAAATGAATGTTAACAATTTCGCTTCTAGAAGTACTTCCTGAGACAAGTTTTGGTGGGCAGTAACTGTGACTAATGTAATCATGACAAAAAAAGTGAATGCAATTTTTTGGAGCTTTTGTATCAGCTGCTGTGTTAGTGTAGCAAGAGGCAGTATTTAGTGGTTAATAGTAAATATACAGTAGCATACAAAGTATTTAAGCAGAAGATGAGGCCTGTTTGCAAGGATAAACAGCAGTGTGGAACATAGACGATAAAAGCATTTTTCTGTAAATTTTATCTGTTATCCAGAACTTGAAATCAAAGCTGTTAATGATGCCTGAAAACTAGGCAAGAAAACAGTACTCCATAGTGCAAAGCCTGTAGAGCAGGTCTTTGTTTATTCGATGCTGGGAGTGAGGGGGATAGCGGCACCACAAACTCGCCTGTCTGTTCTTTCCACAGCACTAGGTTATCTGCTATTCTTACTTAATGTGCACTTTGGTAGCCTTCATGTTGCAACATAGTTTCTGACTACATGATTATGTGAGCCCTTGTAGCACATGCATGGTTTCCGCCAGGAGGTGGTCGCCAGCCTCCTGGTGGTTGTTTGTGATGAAGGCTCCTTAGTCTTCCTCAGCCTTGAACTTTTCACCCCAGTTCCTGCACGTGTTCTGTAAGATTGTCTGCTTGAGTAGCCACTGGTTAGCTTTTTGCTGTTAGCTTGTTCTGCTAAATTTACAGGTTATTAAAACATGCTTCATTCACATTCCCTGCTACAAAGTAACTACTTCTTTCTGCATCTTGTTGCCTTGGCATCATTAACATTCTCATAATTGCTAATGAACTTCATACCTATCCACCGTGTAGTTTTTGCTGGTTTCAAAGTGTAGATAGCTGCTTTCCTCTGCTACTTTTAGAGGTGATGGGTTTATTAACCCGTTATTAGTTTGTGGTTCTTTTCTTCCCCCCTGTAAACAGCCTCAAAATTAACAAAACTTGGCTCCTCTTACAAACACACATTCCTCACATGTGTAAGCATTACCATCAAATCTCAGAAGCGGAATAGAATAGAGTTTTTTTTGTCAGCAGAGAGGAAGGCTACCCTCTCTCAAAGTGCTTGGCTGTTTGCTTTGGGTCACACAGAAATTCCTTAAAGAGGTGCATGTCTTTCTTGTGTTTCTGTCCTGGTGGGAAATGNAGGCTAAGTTAAAATGGTATATCTAAAAATAAGTCTTTTTCCTTGTGTTGTTAATATTGGTTTTCTTTCTTTGCAGCATTAAAATGCACGAAAAGAGAAATACAAAGCAGAAGAGTGATGAAAAAACACCCAAAGGAGCTGTACCAGCATACCTGCTGGACAGAGAGGGCCAGTCCCGGGCCAAGGTCCTCTCTAACATGATCAAACAAAAAAGAAAGGAAAAAGCTGTAAGTAAATGTATCAAAGTGCAGATACCTAAAATAATAACAACCACTTTATATGGCTGATGCCAAGGTTATGTAACAGCCTTCAAGCAAAGACTGATTAAAACATAAAATCTTGAGTGACTGAACAGTTTAGGACAATGTGAACATATGCAGTATCTTGATTTTTGGAACTCTTAAGTGCTAATTAAATAAGTAGCTATGAGTTGCATAACAACTATGGTCTAACCCTTTGCTTTCCAGAAATTTGATTTTATGCTTTGGTTTTTCCCCTTTCATTTAAATATGTGACAGGTAAGAATATTGACTTTTTTTTTTGTTGTTTTACCCTCCTTCCAGGGGAAGTGGGAGGTGCCTGTGCCAAAGGTTCGTGCACAAGGAGAAACAGAAGTTTTGAAGGTGATTCGTACAGGAAAGAGAAAGAAGAAGGCATGGAAGAGGATGGTTACAAAAGTTTGTTTCGTTGGAGATGGCTTTACTAGGAAGCCTCCTAAGTACGAACGATTCATTCGACCAATGGTAATGTTTTAGAGCCTTAAAGAACATTTAAGTAATAATTCTTTTGACTTACTGTTTTGATTTTCTGTGTTAAAGAAGCTTTCTTTGAAATAATCAAGTGTGATTATGCACTTGATCATTATTCATGTAGAGTAATTTAATTAACAATCCTGTTAGTTTCCTTGCCAAAATATAAACCTCTTATAGCATAGGGGGTGGGGAGATGCCTCTACAGTCCCGGTCCATGTTGAAATTCCTGCTTTTATTCTTATAACTCAGATGATGCCAGTAAGTTAAAGCTATGAGCTTTTGAATTAGCATAGGAAAATCTTTATCAAAAATACTTTGCCTATATTTTAAAGATGGAGGTGTCTTTATCAAGCTGCACTGATTCTCCGAACTGCAGAAGCCCACTCTGTTCTAGGATTTCAGAATTCCTTCCTTTTGGCTTAAATAAGCCTGAAGCACAGTTGTGACTGTGAAGGGAAAAGCTGTGCCTCCAGTCCTCCTCCTTACTTAATGAGTAAGTAAGCCTTTACTTACTCAGCTGCAGGAGCAGTGCCTCAGTTCTATCAGCCTGACAGCACACAGGCAGAAGAGCTGGATTCAGTGAGACAGTGTTGGTTTTATATAAAGAGCCATTCCTGTTCCCTTCCAGGACTCAACAGTCACTGTGCAGGCTGCCCATTGAATTGTACTTCACTGCTAGTTTGATGGTCTTACACGCCAGCCTTGGAAAGATTTTTTTGAGACAGAAAAATTTATGGTCCATAATGGTAAAGTACCCTCTATGAATTGCAGGTCACTAGATAAAAACTGCTCCAGGAGATGGGTATTTCATATTTTGTCATACTTCTTCATGGAACAGAAATTGTCCAAGGCAACAACTAAAATTGAGGCTACTCCAAGGCTACTACTAAAAATTGATATCCTGAAAACATACATGGAAATCTTTATCTTTTTATTAACCAGATTTTAAAATAAGTCTGTGAATCTACAATAGGCAGATGGCATTCTGTATTCTAAGTTGTTTCATTCTTCCTAGTCTTTCTAAACAAATGCAGATGACATAATTCCCAAAGTGTTTAAATAGATGATTTGTGAGAGTTTAAAGCAAATATTAACTCATTCTAACACTCTTTATGCAACAGGGCTTACGTTTCAAGAAGGCACATGTGACACATCCTGAACTTAAAGCTACTTTTTGCCTGCCTATCCTTGGTGTAAAAAAGAATCCATCATCTCCTTTGTATACACAGCTGGGAGTAATTACTAAGGGTACTGTCATTGAGGTGAATGTGAGTGAGCTTGGCCTTGTGACACAAGGCGGCAAAGTCATCTGGGGTAAGTAAATTTAACTAGTTATACTGCTGAACTACTTTTTAAAGTTTTTAATCTTCATTGCATCATATGTTGTCAAGATCTCATCCTCTAGTCATAATTGAAGGATTGTTAAAAGTTAGGTTTGGGCTGTAGCAGAAGCAACTAATAGCAACTCTAAAAATACATGCTTTAAGTGTTAATCTTACGCTTTCCATTCACACTTGCAAAATCAAATTAGATAAAGTTCAGAGCAAAGACTCAGTTTGCTTGTATATCATATTGAGCAATGCCACAAATCTGTTACCATGTGAACCATGAGCAATTGAATTACACTTGCAGTGGAAGTTCTGTGTAGGAGCCTCATTAACAGATTCTGCACCTGGGATGGGGTCCATGGTTGTATGTATGGACTGGGGAACAGTAGGCTGGAAAGTAGTGCCCGGGAAAGGAACATGGAGGCCCTGGTTGATGGCAAATTGAACATGGTCAGCAGTGCCCTGGCAGCCAGGAGGGCCACCCATGTCCTTGGGGTAAGGGAGGGGATTGTCCTGCTCTGCTCTGCACTGGGGCAGCCTCGGGGCAGCTCTGGGTGCCACAGTGTAAGAGAGATACAAAACTATGGGGGGAGTGTCCAAAGGAGGGCCACAAACATGGTGTAGGGTCTGGAGGGGAAGCTGTTAGAGGAGGGGCTGAGGTCATTTGGTTTGTTCAGCCTGGAGCAGAGGAGACTAAGGGAGATGTCACTGTGGTCTTCAGTGTCCTTACAAGAGGAAGCTGAGGGGCAAGTCCTAATCTTCAATGTCATGACCAGTGAGGATTTGAGGTAATAGCACCAAGCTGAGTCAAGGGAGGTTTGTTGGTATCAGGAAAAAGGTTCTTCACCTAGGCTGTGGCTGAGCAGTGGAGCAGGCTCCCCAGGGAAGTGATCACAGCACCAGCCTGACAGATTTCAAGAGGCATTTGAACAATGCTTTCAGGCACATGGTGTAATTCTTGGGGGTGTCCTGTACATGGCCAGAAGTTGGACTCAATGGTCCTGATGGATCGCTTCCAACTTAGCATATTCTGTGATCTTCATAGGATCAGACAGACTTCATTTAACAGAGGAGTTCACTTGGACAGTAGGAAACCTAAGATTTTTTTTTTTTATCTCAGAACTCTAAATGATCCATTTATAAAAGAGCTTTAATATAATGTTTTGAGAACATAAGTTTACAGCTCAGTAGAAGGTGGATTTAGATTTCAAAATGCATTTGAGTCCCTGTGCTGTAGAGACTTGTTGATTGAATTTGCAAACATAGAAAGATCTAATCTATAAGAACTACTTCCAGGTTTTGTACACATGTAATTCCCTTTTCTCTCTAGGGAAATACGCCCAAGTAACTAATAATCCAGAAAATGATGGCTGTATTAATGCAATTCTACTTGTTTAAATTGGATTCCAAGTGTTGGATGTGGACACCTACAAAATAAGCGGACTTTACCCAAATTTACAAAATCTTTGGAACCTTCAGCCATTCCAGAAGAGTGACCCTACAAGCTGATGAAGAACTTCAGCCAGAAACAACTGCTCACATTTTTATATTTATGCTTGCTCAGTTGAACATTGTCCAAATAAAGAGATTTAATTTTTATTTCCTCATGTGGTATGGATTTGATCTAAACCTTCTTGGTGTTTTTACAATAGGAGTTTCCTTACTTAAGTATGTTGTACCTAATTCAGGTCACATTCCGATAGGGGAAATTTCCCATATGGGAAATACAGCCACCATCTCACACAATGTCCTGCTGTAACAAGTAAAGGTACAGAAGAAGGTACAGATCTTCTGGGAAAGAAGACCTGGGAGGCTGTAGCTGGAATGTTACTGCAGACTGACATTAGAAACTAACCACCAAGTTTGATACCTGCCACTGCAGAATCATGGGCTTGGGAACATGTGAGCAGCAATGGGGGTGTGTGTTACAAATGAGTGTTTGAGATCGCTTAAAAACTCACTGGTAAGGGCACCTGAAAGAAACAGATTTAATATTAAGCAACAGCACAACGAAGTTGATGGGCAAGATTTGCTCTACTTCTATGAGACAATTAAGGCGCACTAAGGAAAAAGAGACACAACAAACCAAAAAACAAATTCTAGCAAATCAAAACAGAAATTAACCAAGAACTATCAAGGGTATGTGTGTCTGTGTGTGTGTAACAAAAGGATAGAAAGGGCAAGGATAAAAAAGAAAACAGCCTAAAAGCCCAGCAGCACTCAAATGTAACTATGTTTAACTTACAGCTTAAACTTCACTCATAACTTAACTTATAACTTAGCCTTAACAATTTAACAGAGGAATAACATTTAACAGGACTTAACCTAACTTGTAGCTTAACAACTTAGCAAAAGAGGAACACTTGACAACATTTAACTTAGCTTATGTCTTTACCTTACAGGCCTAACTTAGTTAGATACCTAAGATACTTAAACATCTAAGAAAGCAGAATTTCTCCTAGATTTTCTGTAACATATGTGCACATGCATGCACACAAAGAATTAGTGCAAGGTACCTGTGCAACATTGTCCTCAAAGGTAGTGAAATGCTCACTCTGGGTGCTTTTGATGTCCTCAGCAGCCAAAGGGTTGGGCCTCAAGGAGTGCAGGTATCCTTGTTCAGCAATCCTGTGTATACAATAAACAAGGGTTGGCTGGCTCTGAGAGGCCCCACTCAGAAGTTGCTATTTGCAGCCTGCTGCAGCTCAGGAGAGCTAAGGAGATCCTATTTTTGACCTCTGTGGGCCCAAGAGAGTGGAATTCAGTCATAACAATGTTTCATCCTGGCCATAGTTTGGGTCAGCCACTTTATTTGAAAGTGTTAGAGCAACGATGTTAGGGCAGTCAGGCAAGAAAAACTGTTTTCAAGGCTCTTCATTATGAAAACAGGAGCTTGTTATCAGCTCTTTCTGGGAGCAGGCAGCGTTCCTGATGAGCCCTAGAGGAGCTGAGCCCTGGTGCTGTTCAGTCATGGCTGAGGCCCAGCAGGCTTTTGTCAGATCACTGCAGTGCCTAGAGAAGGAGCAGGGGATGCACTACCACAGAGCAGGGTGAAAGATAACCACAAGGGCAGCTACTCTCTGCCTGCCCCCTTACCTCCTGCCTTTCTCCCCTTTCTTTCCACGACTGCATTAATGGAATGAATTAATCTAGGAGAGTGTAGCACCTTAGTTTCAAGCAAGAGAACAGTTTCAGAAGTTAAAACGTATGAATTTAAAAGGGCTTAAATATGTGAACTTTGAAAATGGTTCGACAGTCTTGATACTACAATTATTTGTAGCAATTTTGGTGGCTTTAAGAAATACTGAAGAGAAGCTAAAGGTCACAAGCTTTAGCTGATCAATATATATTTAGCTTACATTCTTGAAATAAAAGAATCAAAGGCTACTTCTAAACAAGCTTTCAGCAATGTTGCAACTGAATTGGTAATCTTCCAGTCATGGATTTAGTGGCAAACAGAAATATTTTATCATTATAAATATCCACATTCACAACTTTATATTCTTACTCTTAAATAGTAGTTCACTTCTAGCCAAAGAGTTTTTAGCACAAATTGCAAATCAAACCCTAATAAATTTCTTCCCGTTTATACAGGCAGTAGTCACCTACAGCAGATTTGAGTATATCCAGGTGGAGAGACTCCACCACCTCTGAGCAACTGATCCATCATTTGACCACTTCTAGTTTCAACTGGTTTTTATTTAAACAGAATTTCCTATATTCCAGTTTTTCCCCAATTGGGGACCACAAAGTCTTAATCCATATTTATATCCTGCAGTGATACATGGCCTCTGCCTCCTCCATGGATCTCATTTGGTTTTTGCCTTGATTAATGATTCCTGCACAGTTAAACTTCCCTTGAGCTTACCAGAAACACTCCAGGAACTTCTGATGCCTAACCAAGGAGGGGCACAGGAGATGATTGCTCATCCCCAATAGTCTTCGAACATCACTTACCTGAACCATAGCCAGTGGAACGGTATTATTATTCTGGACTTTTGAAGAATTCCAGTAATTACTTACAGCCAGGATGATGATTAATTGATGT
>WBNQ01072502.1:1543-13163 GCA_013401375.1 Spizella passerina
CCACACACTACGCTGAAGCTAAGCTAAGCTAAACAAAGCTTATTACTGCAGATGTTAACATGATTTTGTACAGCCTATTTTTGCCTTTAGCCTAGCAGAAATGTTTACCTGAAGTTAAGAATCTGCTTATGGAATGTTCACTGTTATTTTATTTTGTGGGTTTTGATTTTACTGTAATCATGTTACTGTATGTGAGTGGGTATGCTCTTTGTCTGAAAAGGACAAAGTCCAGTTGCAAAGTCTGAAAAGACAAAATGTTGCCCTTCATGGCAGCTGAGACATGAAATCAATGACAGGAACGTAAATATTTCTATTGTGCTTTAATGAATTTGGGATTTGTGTTTTATGGTTGTTTGTATCCTTGAAAATTTGTCATGTACTTCGAAGGGGATTATTGAAAAGCATGTGCGCTATGGGGATTAAAATGATGCACAGTGCTTACATTTCACAGTACCTCGAATTAGTCCTTTGTGAAACAGGCTTAACCTGTGCACAGAGTAATAACCACATGCTGCAAAACTGTTAAGTCAAAATCACAGAAAACTTGTCGTGAATGGAAACGTTTGATTAGTTGCTGTCAGGACAAGACTTAACTCACAAATGTACTGCATCTATGGATTGAAAGGGACAGGTTAGGGCTATATAAGAAAGCTGATGTAGGCTTTTAAATGTGTCACAAATGCCTCTCAATTAGTTTCATCTTAGTTTTTAATAAGCACTACAGTTGATCCAAAAATTAACTAACAACTGTCAAAATTTTTGTTATATGATGGGCTATTTAGTTAAGAGCTCTTTTCTCTTTGCAAACTGTGGTATATTGCAGGGCATATTTATTCTGTTCAGTTACAGTTTGTCTTTAACAGAAGCCTTCCCAGTTCTAGAGACCCAAGCAATCCTGTTACAAGAGAGATGCTGTAATTTTTTACTGGCAAAGTACTGGCAGATGCTTCATGAGTAGGTGTAAAGAGAATTAGACAAGGAGATTGGCCAAAGTGGCAGTGCTTCAGATATAGAATTCTGATAGCAGTATGTGTGGGGTAACTGTTCTGGGGGGGATATTTTGTTGTTTTTCTGGCCAGATTGAGATAGTCTTTCAGCTTCACTTTGGCTACTAGTCATGTTTGAGATACACATAAATTACTTCCTATTTGTAAAGACAAAATGGTAGATTGTGTACATATTGTACCTTTGGACATGATATGTAAGGAATGTAATATCTTTAACATTTCTTAATTGAAATGGGTTTCTAATGAGCACTTTAAAATACTGTTTAAGCTTCATGCTCTTACTAGAGTATTTGTTGCAGTGATTTGAAATTAATTTAGCTCATACTCATAACTGTATAAACTGACAGTCCATTACATGCAAAAGTAATTTAAATGTTTAAAATTCATACTGCCTGTACCTTGACAAGATTTATGAGAGATCATGTCACATAGCTTTCCAGAGCTTTTCTTTTACAAACACGGCTATGGAGAATATGCCTTAGTTTGTCGCTTTCGTGAATGCATACACTCAGCCTATAAAATCTCTTTGTAAAAAGGATTGTTATTCCAAGATTAAAATTCTGCATTTTTAGTGGACTTTTGGTAGAGTTTTTTGTGGTATATACATTGAATTTTTTGAGTGTTTTTCTTATTTCCTTGTAGAAAAGTTTTATCTTGTCTATTAAAAAAAAACAACAACAAAAAATGCTGCTGACTGCTAGGACAAGAAATCGAAGCATCTTAGCATATTCATGAGATCAGATTTTAAATTTTTATCACACCTCTTCAGTACCATTCCTTTCTTTCAACACAACTGCTTTTGGGAAAGGGAATGAGGAGGTACACATTTGCTGATCTTACTAAATGTGAGCTTTGGGCCATGTGATTGGGCTGATCTGAAATTTTGGTAAACCAATGCTTATGGAACTTCATTCACTTGATGGCAGAGGACAACAGGGCTGGAGGTCACAGCAAACATTGCCTGCAGTCATGCACACCATCCCAGGCAAACAGTAACCTTGCAGAGCCATACACTTCCTTACTTCACTTTCTATCCAAGGTGAATTCAAGCCCAGACTCCTTTATGTCGGCAGTGTCATCCCTGGCCTGGTAACTCAGGCTTGCCCATTAGTTTACTCTGGCATATTTTGTGTGCCTGAGTTCTAAAGCTGGGAGGTGAATGCTTTCCAGGGTGGCGTCATAACTCTTCACTGAAATAGTCAAAGCTGTTTCTCTGGCTAGGGGAGAAAGATGGGATCGAGGTGTGATTTTTTCTCCTTAGAGCAGATACCTAACAAGATTGAGTCCTGGACATGTGCTGTTCTGCTCTGTGCAAAGGGAGCCCTGGCTGCCTAACTCCTGTAAGATGAAAACCTGCTGTGCTGGTTGGCTTTTACTCTGCTGCTGAGCTGGTGGGTGGTCTGAAACACAGGGAGTCAGGCAGCCTTCTGCCTGGGCAGCAGTGTGGCCTTGGAACCAGTGTTTGCAGCCTGCCTTGTGTGCAGAGCACTGGCTGCTGTAACTTTTGTGGCTCTGCAATCTCTGAGTACTTAGGGTTCACATGTTCCCTTCTGGCTTCTGGTGCACACACCTACACCTACAATGTGCAAGTGTGGGATATACCACTGGGTTCCCAGGGCCATGCTGCTACCATGGCACCTGATGAGCCTCATCCCCCTTGCCCTCCCCCTGGAAAGGTGGTGGCTAGGAACAGATCTTACCTTGAAAGCAACTTATCCAGCTGCCAGTTATAAGTGGAGTAGACCACTTTGGCAGGTTGCAAATTTAATGCTCCTGCTACCAGGCAATTTTCTGGTGAAAGCTATATGTAGATATTCTAAGGGCTATTTTGTGTTTTTCTGTGTCAGCTAGTTGTAGAAATACATATATTCCAGAAGAAATGAGATTTAAAAGGTTACAAATTAATAGCTACAAATATGTTCTATGTAACACTTCCAAGACTGCTTCAAAAATGTCTGCTGCTCCCTTCCCCTTTTCCTCTCCCCCACCCCCATTCTGAAAATACTGTTATATTAGGCTTTTCACTTACATCACTTACACATTCATGATGTCACATTACTTTTGCTAATGTAGCATAACACTCCATTAAGAAAAAAACCCACCCTATTTGATTCCTGGTTAAAATGGTTTGCAGACTCCTTTGAGCAGGTTTCTTTTCCTTGGTATAATTCTTGACATTGCAGCAGGAACCGTTCATAGTGCACTTTCTTTTTACCCCCCCATGCAGAAAGGCAGACCAGCTTTATATGTTAGCTTGACAAATTATACTGTAGCTCAAAAGTCTGGATGGTCTGTGCAGTTGGCAACAAGCTGTCCTAAGTAGTTGATCACAGGCATGTTTATTGGTGAGAAGCTGTTCCCCACTTGCTAGGCTTAGGGTATGTGATATCTGGCCTGGAGGCCTTCAGCAACTCTGCTGTCCTGCGCCTGTGTGAGACTCAGCCATGCCAGGGTAATGGTGATGTGGGGCTTAATGCTCCTCTAGTGCCTTGTGTCCTGGTCTGGGCAGCAGGGCAGAGGCCAAGCCCCACTCTATTGTCCCCTCCTCACCCAGTTTTCTGGAGCTGAGTTCTGTATCAGTGGTAGCTGCCAGGATGGCAAGTGAGTTTTTTGCACTGTCTGAGGGATGTGTTAAAGCAAAGAAGGGAAAAACTAAGTCCAGGTTCCCTGTGCCATGCTGGTTTGCTGTTTGTGCCTGGAGCAAAAGTCCCAGGAATAGATCCCAGCTCCCTAAATTTATCAGATCAGATTGGACTGAGAACCTAGGAAGGAGAAGGAAAGAAAAGGTGATCAAGGGAGAGGCATCAGGGGCATATTTTCACTCTCAATGACTTCTTGTCAGAGTTTTATGAATGTCGTGGTATTTGGGACTGAAAGACTGCTTCATGAGTTACACTCATATATATGAGTGTAATATGCTGCTCTTGTGGGCAAAACATGGGGGGAATCCAGTGAATTGCTCCAAGTTTGGTTAAAAAAATGTTTTTAATGTGCTAGGCCAGTCTGCCTCAGTGCAGGACCAAGTGAGCACGGTTTATTGTATTTCACTAAAAGTTAAGCTGAGACCAGGAATCACTGTACTTCCTGAGCAAGCAAGATCTTGCAGTACATCAGCCCACGGCACAAGGATGTTCCTCAGTGCTGTTCACCTCCCTTTTGCTCATTTATCTTTAAAATCAGATGGGTTTTATTCATCATGAATGTCAATGTTCCAATCTTGTATATGTTCAAGTGTTACGTGTGGGTTCTGTTGGTGATTTACTGTTTTCAAAATTCAGAATGTGGCCCTTCATTTAAGCCCTCAGTGCACAGAAATTATATGCCCTGAGTATCAAGCAGCTCATTAAGTAGAAGCAATCCTTGTGTAAACATTCAGTACTCAGGTCAAATTTACCAAGCCATTTTGACAAGGGCAGCTAGGCAGCCTGCCAACTCACACAGACACCTCACAGTTTTTGTTTGTCAGAAATGGAGAGGTGAGAGAGGGAGAGCACAAAAAAAAGTGGAAGTCTCTGCAAAGCTCTGACTTACCCAAAGCAACCTCCAAGTGATGGAGGTGGAGTTCATTTTGCTTGCATTGTCATTTGCTGTGGTGAAAAGAAACATACACTGAACTATACTGGGCTATGTTCAGGCCAGGATTTCACAGTGAGTTTTGCTCTGAGTTGGCCACTAGTGAAAGACATCTCTGAAAATCCCTTCAGCAGTATGTTACAACTTGTCATGATTTGACACGGTTGAAAGACCAGGCATCTACAAAAACTGTTCATTCATTCTCTTCTGCTATAGTTGAGCAGAGGAGGGGAAAAAACTCAAAGGTTTCATGGGTTGAGATAAGGATCAGGAAAAAACCACCAAGGGCAAAATAGGGTCATATTTAAAAGGTATAAAGAAAAATTCATTAGTAAGAGATTTAAAAGAGGGTAATAAGAACTAAAATAAACTTTCAGAACACTTTTTCTTCCCAGCCTCTCCCTCTTTCCCATTGACAGCGCAGGGAGACAAAACATGGGAGTTTTAGTCAATTCATTACTTTGAATTTTCTTCTGTTCGTTCAGGGAAAAAAAAGTCTTTCTTCTGTTGTACTGTGAGGTCCCCCCATGGGAGACAGTTCTCTGTGAACTTCTCCAACTTGGTTCTCTTCTTATGAGCAGCAGCCCCACCCAGTCTTCTGCAAACATGAACAGGCTCACGGGCAAAACAGGCTTCCTGAAACTGTTGCCTGTGAGTTACTCGTCCACCTGAGTGCAGATTTTTATAGTTCCTTTTGGCATCCTTTCGGACCTCTGCATGTCTCTCGGGGACCTGATGAGCTGCAGAGGGGACAGCTTACTTAACTATAGTCTTTTAGCACAGTTTGCAGAAGAAAATTTCAGCTTTGGCACTTGCAGCACTTCTTCTCCCTCTTTCTTTAGTGACCTCAGCGCTGCCATGTTGGCTCTCCTCACGTGACTTTACCTCTTCCTATTCTCTGGCGTGGTAGAAAATTGTCCATAGATGCTATTCTCAAGTTCTGTCAATTGAAACCATCCTTATAGGGTATCACAGTGCTGAAAGGTCGATCTCATCTGGGTCCATGCTGAGGAGTCCCTTGCCATGTTCCCACACAGGCCATGTGGCCCCGCCAGGCACAGCCCTGGCACCATTCCTACATCTCCCCCCATGCAGGGTGCAGAAAAGAGAGAAGTTGCTGCCGCCGTCCCTGTCCTTCTGCCCACAGCACACCTGGCTGAGGGTGGCACGACAGGCAAGGCTCGCTGGCCACAGAGTCACACCGGCCACATGGACACTCGCAGTGCCAGGATGGCCCCGGCCGCCGCGCCTCCCCACCCCTCGTAAGAACTGCGCACGCTTCTGAGTTCCTTCTTAAATATGTCATTACAGAGGCGTTACCAACTTCTATAATTGGCTTAGCAGCATTCTGTTCTCAGAGCCAGCCAAGGATTGGCTTTGCCAGGCACGGAGGAAGATTCCAGAAGCTTCTCACAGAAAATCACTTCCCACCAAAAACCAAGACATGTAAAACCAACACACAACTGCTCAGCAGCAGCCATGGTAAGGGGAAGAGCTACAGCACCTCCAGGGCCAGTGAAACATGTCCTGCTGAAACTGCTGTTGGAAAAATCTAATTATTTACACCTACATGTTCTGCAAAAAAATGTAGTGATTTGGACAGGAAGGATTGCTCATACCCAGATAGAAATTTGGAGAGGAGGGAAGGGAACTGATGGATACAGAACAAGCACAAATTCTCCTGGAATAGCTGATACTCTGTGATTACGTGGGAAAGGGATTTCAGCTCTCTGCTCTCAATTAAGGAAAGTGATAACTCATTTTGGCTGCTCCACAGCTCTTGGCAAGTGTCTGAGCCAATGGATTAGTAGCTTCTCTGCAGTGGGCAGAAGTATTTTTCACAAAAATCCCTGAAAGGTCCTGTTTCCTTGGTGCAGGATATGAAAATCTCAGAAATCCCCTTGGCTTCCATGGGGTAAGAAAGCAGTTTCCCACCTGTTCCGTTTGCTTTCTTAGCTTGCACACAAGGATTATTCTGTTTATCTGGTATCCTTATTTTAGCTGAGCCAGGTAGCTGTCTTTACAGAGGGAAGATGAAGTGTTGAAATGGTGTTGGCAATCGGTGGCACCCAGTGCAGAGAACATAGCAACGGAGTGACATGCTCAAAAGGACTGAAGGAGGCAGAATACTTTTTTTTTTCCTGAAGCATATTTTGTGGGAGGCACTCTATCATCTAGATACTGCCTCCAGCAATGGGCAGTCATGACAGAAATCCCCAAGGGCTCTGTGCTGCTTGCAGCCCTGATCAGTGGACATCAATTTCCACCAGATACTCCAAAGAGAATTAGGACAGTTGAAATGACAGTCCCCCAGTGAAAGACAGTGGTCACTACCCACATTTCTCCTCAGATTACCAGCTCAGCTTTCTCTTGGGTCAGCCTCAGGTCACACTTAAGTCACGCTTATGTTGGTTTGGTGTAGAAGGCTCCTGACTTACGTTGGTGTATCTTGACACTGGCATTGTTCCAGTTTTCTCTCCTCCAGTCCCACCAGATGGAGGAAGACTGAACCTGAAGCTGCCAGCTGCCCATATAATTGCTCATGTTGTTTAGTTTGGGAAGTTCCAACACATGTTAAGACGTTACCATTCCTGTTTTTACAGCTTTTGTCCTGGGATTTAATAACTGGTTGGTACTAAGACAAATAAATATGGATGCCCTGTCTTGGGACATCAGAAATTAACCCGTAGTTGTGACAAGGATTGACTCAGAAACAAGCCTGATGCACAGTTTAAATGAGGGAAGCTGTGATATTAGTGATAGAAAAGTGGGGGCAGATTTCTCTTTTATTAATCTGTATAGTTCATTAAGGCAAACAGTTGAAGAGAAGCCCATGGCAATTTTAGGGCCTTTTGTTCAATGTTCAGGGTAGACTTTGTCCAGAGTGTTTGCTCACTGTGCTTTCCCTTTTATCAAGAAAATGTCAGTTCTCTGTGCTTCTTTTCTGTGTTTCTGAGTGGGCCAGATTCCTGGAATGAAACTCTTGGATGCTGTATGACTCACCCTGTTGCAGGAGAGGTGGGTGTTCCTGAGAAATACAAGGGGCTGGTTTTCAGAGCTGGTTAAAGCACTCACCAAGTTCCTAAAGTGGTTTGTAGTCTGGAAAAAAATCTTTGCAGAGCACAAGGTTGCTGTTTTATCTGGCAGAGTAAAGGAATACTTCCTCGCCTCCTTCTCAGTAAGGGCACATGTTGGTAGAAGAGTCCTGCCCTCATCTGCATAACACTGCATTTTCCACACTCAAGTCTTTAATTCACATTTCTGGTCCACAGAATTCTTGTATTCTGTTCTTTTCTTGTGCCTGGCAAAGTCTGACATAAAGACAAATCAGTTTTGAGAGGTTCTTTGTTCACCATTAAGAAAATTGTTCACTGTCATAGAGGAAATATCTTAGTTCCTGAATCACAAATTGTATTCTTGGAGTAAGAAACAGTAAGTGCCAGAATGACATCTGCTCCCTGAATTGTCAGGCTATTTGAAGGGTTTTCAACAACCTTAAAGCCTGCATAGCTTCACTGCATCTGCTGATCTGTTAGAGCTATTATTGAAATAGCATATTGCCATAAATGGGCCAGTACAGAACAAAGGCCATTTGAACAAAATAAAATAGGCTATGCTGTCAGGAATTACCACAGTGTGTAAACCATCTAATTTTCATTAAGCAATTATCTGCTAGTTCTGAATAATAATTATATCCTTTTCATTATTTTTCAGTCAGCTTAGTGTGGCCTGAGGTTTTAATAACTGTTTTGTGTGTTTTCAGCTTTAGTAACACTTCCTTTAGTTGTAGATTTTACCAGATATCTTCCTGAAACTTTGAGATAATCACTACAAAAAAGTTAGGAAATTCTTCATACGAAACTGACACACCCTGGAGAGGACCGATACACGTCATTTAAAGTTGATATAGGTGAGTTTAGATTGCCTACTTATTTCTTCTGACTACATTTTATGGCAGATTTATTAACGTACTCCCACTTTTCCCTCTGTCATGTTTTTACAAAATCAGTTTATTCTGATGCATTTTTGCAGACACTTCCAATGCTTTTACAGGTCAAACACCAGCACTGAACAGATGAGATGGCTTGACGTGACACAAGCCATTGCTTGTGTTCCTCTGCTCTTCATAGTTTTTCAGGACCTTCCCAATTACTTGCTAGCTGAATTCTGCAAGAAATTTCTTGGTAACTTCAGGTACATCCACAGTGTTTGGTGTGGATGTTGGAAGGATGTTGTTTTTTGGAAGAAAAACAGGATGTGTTTCTAGGATCTCCTGTGCCATATGAATGAGGAGACAGTGAACTAAGTATTTCAGCAAATACATGTAGGCATTTCTCTTGTTTAACTCACAGAAAAAATTATTGATCAGGGGCAAATCTTTAGGAAAGCTTTTTTAAAACGATTCTTTTAAAAGGATTATTACATATTATTTTATTATTAAATATTATTTTTGGAGCCCCGAAGCTTGAAATACTGTTCTTTAAAAACCAGTATGCATTCAGGATTTACCTAAATTGTTTCTTACTGTGTTTTAATATCTCCTCACTCATGCACTTGTACACTGAAGCAAGACAAAGAGTCTTTAGTGATCAGATATGTCCTAGCCTGATGTGCAGGTGTATCACCTCTTAAGGCTTACCCCCAAGGTGCCCTTGGAGACCCCAGGTGCTGATGGGATCACTTTATCCATCTATCAAAAGTGAAAGCAAAGGAGTTTTTACAGCTCATGGTATTACTCCTCAGAAGTCACAAGACAAGAGCTGAAGAAAGGTACTGTACTAGGAGCTGGAGCCAAAGAAAGACTTGCAGCAGCAAGCAACATAGCCAGGAGTATAAAGAAAGGATCCTGCACGGGAACCTGTTAGTGTGTTCATCACTTAGAGCAGTCTGTAATCCCCCTTCCCGATTTTCCCAAGGTGTTCTATAGCACTTCATGCTAAAAGTGCATTCTTTTACAAGTACTTCAGTACCAGACAAAGGTATTCAGAGTACCAGAAGGGAGAGTGAAATTTTGGTTTCTTCCTCAAAAGAGCAAGCAGGTTGACATTATAAATTATGTGTTCTCTTTTTGTTGAGAGCTAGTAATTTTTTTGCCCCAGAACATTTATGAGTGAGAATATTCTGGGGCTTTTGACAAAATGATACAATAAAAAAAAATTAAAAATTATTGATTATTTCTTGATAGAAGCTTTTTATCTTGTTCCTTCCTGATGATTCAATACTCACCCTTTGAATTTCTTTGTACAACATTAGCTGAGTTAAGGCATGAGTGAATTTTGTTTTCTTTCCTTCCCAAACTTCTTTCTTCACTGAAAATGACCTTCTTGAGGAGTCAAACATATGAGGCAGAGCTGTGGGCTTTTCCAAAAGGTGTTTTAAAGTCTTTAGGTCTCTGGAAAAAAGAACAGAACTTTGGTTGCTGTGGAAGTGCCAAACTTGATGATGCCTTGTCACCACAATTAGTCTCAATTCTCAGCAGACCTTGAACAGAGTGATTGCAGATTCTTCCAGGAAATGAAATGCTGGCTGTCACAGTACAAGCAGCAAATGCACTTCAATTCTCTTCAGAATCCAGAAGTCAAGTTCTTTGTAATATTAAAATTCAATACATAGTAAACTAAGATATATTACACGTAAATGCAGCCAACTGATCAAGTCCTGGGTTTTGTGTCCTAAAAGTAAAACACAGCGTCACTCTGTTTCAGTACTGAAAAAATACTTTTTTGTTCTTGAATCAGTAACCCTATAGATAACCAGAGGACATTTCATAGCTACTAATACCTGTGGCTTAGGTTAAAAATGCAGTGTAAAGTTGTGTAACAAAGCCTGTTTGCAACGTAGAGCACATTACATTACTTGTCTCCAAATCCCAATTTTAAAGCTTCATTTATAGCATGGATTCTCTTTGCTAATAGCATTTATTTGACATGAAATCTTTTCCTCCAAGCCACTATTCCTACAGACTAATGGAACAGAAACTATTCCTTAGACTTCATGAGTTGTAGTGCTTTCTGAACAGATCTGTTTGAGGTATTAAATGAGTAATTATGCTGATTGTAACAGCTTTTCATTTCTTCAGATATCAAGAGGAAGCTATGGAAATATTTCACCTGCAAGAAAGAGTGTGCTGCACTCATTAGACTTTCCACTGTAAATAAGAAAGAAAGAAAACTATTAAACTGCATATTCTGTTGATTGCTGATGTCTGCTGAAACACAGCTCTTGATGAACTTAAAAAATACAGCTAGAAATCAAACGTACCTAGAAATCAAACCTACATAGAAATCATAAAACAAAGACGCACCTTCTTGTTGATTTGCACTTCAGATGTAGTTATAGAAGATGAGATTTTAATTTTCTGTATCAATTTGAGCTTTGAGAATCTAGACCAGAATCTCTCTCACACTTGCCTTGCTCAAAGAAAGAAAGAAAGAGCAGTAATGTTTAACTCTTGTTGGACAAAAGGAAGACCACCAAAGATATTTTTCAATTGCCCGAAGACCATTAAGCAAGTAAAACCTTCCCATTACTTTTGCCTCTGTGTTAAGGGATCAGCATCAACAAAAAAATGTGCTCCAGATAGCATACTTCTCACCAAAAAACAATTTTGAGAGCTTTTCACACCTTCAAGGTAAAATGAAACTAAAGATTTATTTTGCTAGCCACTGGTACTGATGAATAACCTAACATGAATGTTAAAGTCTCTGCGCTAGAAATGGAACTCTCATCTGTGTCAGCTCTTTAGATGTAATCTTAAACACTGTGCAAGACAATGTAGTATGTTCATAAAACCGTATTGCCTTAGGCTTTTCTCCCTGTACTTACTGCTAACTTAATTGACGCAGTTTGCTGTGGCTAGCAGGAGCTGATTATGCTATAAATGTTTGCAGCATGCAGGGTGCCTAGTCCTCTTTGAACTGCTTGTAAAATTTGGATAGTAAACCATCTGCTCCTGGTGTTTTCCCAGGGTGCAAAGGGGATCCAGGAATACAGAATGTACTGCTAACTGTAAGTCAGATACCACAATGGGGGTCAGACTC